>JAHHZJ010003777.1:0-41602 GCA_021437245.1 Aegilops speltoides
TGGTAGCTTTTTTTCCATGCATCATGCTTTTGTGCATCATGTCTTGTCTATGTGGGTGTGTTTACCATTTTGTGTGCTTCTTCTCGATAGTTCCCGTTTCGTTGCGATCGTGAGGATTCGTTCATCTACGCTTGGTTCATCTTCATGGCTACATCTTCTTCATGGACTCGTTCTTCTTCCTTGCGGGATTTCAGGCAAGATGACCGCTACCCTGGATCTCACTACTATCATTGCTATGCTAGTTGCTTCGTTCTATCGCTATGCTGCGCTACCTATTACCTGTTTATCCAGCCATCCCATATTGCCATGAAACCCTAACCTTTGACACCTTCCCTATGCAAACCATTGTTTGGCTATGTTACCGCTTTGCTCAGCCCTTCTTATAGCATTGCTAGTTGCAGGTGAAGTTGAAGATTTCTCCATGGTGGACAGGGTTATGTTGGGATATCACAATATCTCTTATATTATTAATGCATCTATATATTTGGTAAAGGGTGGAAGGCTTGGCCTTATGCACGTGTTTTGTTCCACTCTTGCCGCCCTAGTTTCCGTCATACCGGTGTTATGTTCCCGGATTTTGTGTTCCCTAACGGTCGGGTGATTTATGGGACCCCCGACGGTTAAGCTTTGAATAAAACTTGTCCAGCAAAGGCCCAACCTTGGTTTTACCATTTGCCTCACCACCACCTATACCTTTTCCCTTGGGAGTCGCTCTCTTGAGGGTCATCTTTATTTTGCCCCGGGCGTGCTTGTCTAAGTGCTTGGTCGAACGGCAGCGTGGGCCCCCTCGGGGCAACTCGAGGTCTGGTTTTACTCGTGGTGACCTATCCGGTGTTGCCCGAGACGAGATATGTGCAGCTCCTATCGGGATTAGTCGGCATCGGGCGGCTTTGCTGGTCTTGTTTTACCATTGTCGAAATGTCTTGTAAACCGGAGTTCAGGACGATCGGGTCTTCCGGAGAAGGTCTATTCCTTCATTGATCGCGAGAGCTTGTCATGGGCTAAGTTGGGACACCCTGCAGGGTTTAAACTTTTGAGAGCCGTGGCAGCGGTTATGTGGCGATGGGAATTTGTTAATGTCGGTTGTAGATAACTTGACACGGATCGAAATAAAATGCATCAACGAGTGTGTAGCCGTGATGGTCTCTTCTCGGCGGAGTCAGGAAGTGAACACGGTTTTCGTGTTATGTTTGCGTAAGTAGGTGTTGAGGATCACCTCTTGATCATTGCTAGCTTCGACCGTTCCGCTTGTTCTCTTCTCGCTCTTATTTGCGTTGGTTAGCCACCATATCATGCTTAGTCGCTCTGCAACCTCACCACTTTACCCCTTCCTTTCCTATTAAGCTTTGCTAGTCTTGATACCCATGGTAATGGGATTCTTTGAGTCCTCGTGGCTCACGGATACTTCAAAACCAGTTTGCGGTGCCTATGTTACGGCGGTGGCCAACCAAGCTCAAGGAGGAGCTCGATGAAGATCTTGCCCTTTGTGTTGTTTCGTTCTAGTTGATCGATGAGGAGCCGGTTGGAGATCGATCGGGGACCTTTATGCATTTGGGGTTCTTCTTTTATTTTGGTTCCATAGTCGGACCTTGATTGTATCTGGATGATGTAATGCTTTATTCATGTAATTGTGTGAAGTGGCGATTGTAAGCCAACTATGTATCTCTTTCCCTTATGTATTACATGGGTCGTGTGAAGATTACCTCACTTGCGACATTGCTTTCAATGCGGTTATGCCTCTAAGTCGTTAGCCCGACCGTGGGAATATAGCGCATTGAAGCGATTGTCGAGCTCCTCGACCTAGTGCTGTCGATTACTGTCAAGGATCGCACTAGTCTAGGTTTGATGCGCTCATGATGAGACCCTTTGCGCGTTCGACTGGCCGTTTGCTTGGGGATGGTAGGCGGAATGTCGAGGCTTAATGCCCATGTTGCGCGCAGGTTTTCACTTCATCGGCTTTGTGAAGTTTGAGCCGTGCTCGATGATGATGATGATCTTTGTGGGGACATCGTGTCGATGTACAACCGGATATGAAGATCTATCCTTGGTCGGATTAGGCGTTTGGTGGTTTGGCTTCTATCCATTTGGTGAACTTGTCTACCATGACCGGTAAGTATTTTTTCTTGTGGCTCCCCCTTTGAGGTCAGACCATATCCAGCCCAGGACTGAAGGGCCAAGTGATGGGGATTGTTTGGAAGTGGTAGGGGCATATGACTCTGATTGGCGGAAGGCTGGCAAGCGCAATGTTGGACAAGGTCTGTCGTCTGCTTTCATTGTCGATCAATAAAAGCTGTCTGAAAGGCCTTGCTGATGGCGCCGGGCATGACATGGTGCCCTTGGTCGGCATGGATTTCACCAATAGTATCGCCCTTCTGCGGAGATGCATCTTTAGAGCACTCGGTTGCACTCTTCTTATAGAGTTCTCCCTCATGTACTTTGTAGGCCTTGGGCAGCAGCATAATATAGCGTGCTTCATTTTGGTCCTCGGGGAGCTCCTGCCTGTTAGGTAGGCGAAAGGCTCGGTCCGCAGGCGATTACACCATGATTTCGTGGGCGAAAGTGTTATTTGATTGGCGGAGCCTCGATTCGTCGATGGTTGAGAATCTGGGGGTGTGTTGGATTAAGTGCTAGTGTTGTCGGACTCCTTCCCATACCACGGATGGCGAATTTCCTTTCGAGGAATATGTTAGGTGGACGAGGTGCGCATTTAGTGCCAATCTTGGTGAGGATATCCGCCAACGATTGTTTTCTCGAGCCACATGGTGGAATTGAGCCCCTCGAACCGGTGACATTTGAGGGCGGCATTACGGTAGGCGCCATTTTAGGATCCTTGGCATCAAAGTCTCCATTTATTTGTGATATTGCGAGGTTTGAATCGCGCACCTCCGGGCATTGAGTGCCCATAGGCGCCATCAAGAACCGTGCAATAGAGCCTCGTATTCGGCTGGGTTGTTGATGCGTGTATAATATTTGGAGTCACGTGTTGGACCATGTCTCGGTGGGGAGGCGTCGGGACTACCAGCTCCCAATCCGGCCAACATTTTAGAGCCGTCGAAGTGCATGATCGATTAGAGTCTGTGTGTACTCTTTAGGGAGTTAAACCATCCATTGGCGACAAAGTCGCGATGCTTGCGACTTGATGGCCCACCATGGCTTCTATGTTATGTCGAGCGGAAGAGCTCGATGGCCCATTTAGCAATCCGGCCCGTGGCGTCGCGGTTATTGATTATGTCATTGAGTGGTACTTGAGTACCATAATCGAACACTCTTGAAAGTAGTGTCGTAGCCGGGATGCCATGAGGCCGCATATGCTATCTTTTGATAGTGTGGGTGTCGGGATTTGCATGGTGTGAGGACCGTGGATCGTAGTATACCAACCGGAAGAATTTGTATCCGTCAGCCCTCGTTTGACACGAACCGCACACAACGATGTGTTGCATCTATGTATAATAACATAGGTTTGCGGATGTTGGCTATTAGGAATGGATTCTTGGCGATGGTATTTATTTCATCGATCCGGCGCGGCACATCCCCACCGCGAAGTGTTGATGCGCCGAAGGCGGTAAAGAAGTAATGCCTTTTCTCCTAACACGGAGATAAAAGCTTAAAGGCAGCCACGCATCGACTAGTTTACGGATGTGCTTGAGTCTGTTGGTATAGCCAACTGCGACAAAGCTCGATTTTGCGGATTAAACTGATCCTCTATTGGAAACAATGAAGCGGCGGTTTCGGAGGGCCTTGACACATTTTTCGGGTTGACTTGATGTCGTATGTTTGGAGGTTATCGAGCGTAAGCCTCAAGTCGTCTATTAGGGTTTCAACGTGTCTTGTTTTTATGACCACGTCGTCCACATATGCCTCCTTGTTTTGCTCATTTGCTTTTCGGGCATGTTTGAATCAGCGTTGATAGGTTGCGTCGGCATTTTAAGCCAAAGGCATAGTGTTGAAGCGAAAGGACCGTATGGAGTTAAAGCTGTTGCAGCGGTGGGACTCTGCCATCTTTATTTGATGGTATCCAGTGTCGTCGAGAAACACAACGAGTCATGTCTGCGGTGGTGTCGATGATTTGGTCGATCACGAGGAGGAAGGATCCTGGGGTAAGCCATGTTGAGGTCTTTGGAAGTCGGCGCATAAGCGCCGAGATTGTCCTTCTTTGGTACCATTACTAGATTTGCCGACCATCCGATGCTTGATATCTCGATGAATCCGGCCTCGAGTAACAGGCTAGCTCTTCCCCATGGCTTGCCGTTTGGGCTCTGGCAAGCACAAGTCTTGACATGCTTGTATCCTTTTAGTATATTGAGGCTGTGTTTGGCGTCTGTGTGGGATGCGGCATGTCAGAGGTGCCGGTGAAAATTCCCAATTCTCGCGTAGTCTCATGATCTGGCGTCCATTGTGGGGCTCAACGTGTCGATGGAAATTTGTCTTCGTAGAATCATTGGATGGACACGGAATTTGACTATCTAAATCTCTAGGGTTTAAATGAGGTGGACTTGGGTGTTTTAGTATCACATCGTCCTGTCACGGTGGCTTCTAATGTTGTTAGTTCTTGGCTGCTAGGGCTTGGATAATGCTTCGGGGCTAGTCTTTGCGGTTTTGTTTTGTTGTAAAGTCGGCGTCCGAGATCAGGCTAGAGTGAAGATTCCATTGGGTCGAACATTTTAAGCTTCATGTACCCGTAATGGGATATGGCAAAGCTTATGGCGCGTCTCGCCCTAAAAGAGGCGTGGTATCCGCTTCTTGAAAGGAGCCGCAGAATGTGATTTCTTGATTTTGTAATTCTATAATTGCCAAATACCATGTCAGTGTGATTTTTCCCTTTGCTTTCCCGACAAGGATGATTCCCCTGAAGGTTGTGCCACTCAATCATGACTTTTCTCAATTCCATCTTGCTGAGTGTTTCTTCGTAGATCAAGTTTAATCCACTTCCGCCGTCCGCAGTACTTTAGTGAGCTGTCTATGATTGACTAAGGACCAAAGTGGGCTAGTGCGGACTATGCGGAATTGAGGTTCATCCTTTGGTATTTGAAAGTTATAAGCGATTAATCGTTTCCGCATTTATTTTTTGCCATAATGGCAGAGTTCGATGGAGCCCGATGAGCTAAACTTAGCGCCTATTGTTTGACGCAAAGTCTAGAAAACATTGCCTTTGTATTGTCTTCTTTGGCGGGATGTTGTTCTGGCCTATGGCATGTAACACAAAGATCCTCGCCACTTTTTGCTACTATTTGGAGTATCCAACATGCTCTAAGGCTATGTGTTGAATGTAGTGTCCGGCGTCTTGTGGAGTTTACATGGCCCATTGAGCAATTCTTCCATCGGTTCCCATACAGGGTGGGCTTTGGTTTATGTAGCAGCCCTCGATGCATTATATCTCCCGTGTCGAAGCACGACTTAGAGCATAACCGCATTGAAAGCAATATACGCAAGTGAGGTAATCTTCACACAATCCATAGTAATACATAGGGAAAAAGATACATAGTTGGCTTACAATCGCCACTTCACACAAATACATGAATAAAGCATTACATCATCGAGGATACAATCAAGGTCCGACTCTGAACCAAAATAAAAGAAGAACCCCAAATCGACAAAGGTCCCGATCGACTAGCCTTGGGCTCCCTCTTGATCAACTTGAAGCGAAACAACACAATAGAACAAGATCTTCATCGAGCTCCTCCTTGAGCTTGGTTGCGTCACACTTTTCGGTAACATAGGCACACCAAACTGGTTTTGGAAGTATCTGGTGAGTCACGAGGACTCAACAATCTCGCACCCATGAGATCAAGACTATTTAAGCTTATGGGTAAGGTAAAGGCATGAGGTGGAGCTCTGACAGGGACTACTAGCATATATGGTGGCTAACATACATAAATGAGAAGAGAAGAAAGGCGAAAGCCGCGATCGATAAAAGTATGATCAAGAAGTGATCCTATAGCAACCCGCACGTCAAGCATAACTCCAACACGTGTTCACTTCCCGGACTCCATGGAAAAGAGACCATCACGAGTTACACACGGTTGATGTGTATTTTAAATTAAGGTCGACTTGAGGTCTTCTACAACAGGCGTTAACAAATTCCCATCTGCCACATAACGCGGCGGCACGGACTTCCGAAAGTTTATACCCTGCCGGGGTGTCCCAACTTAGCCCATGACAAGCTCTCGCGATCAGCGAAGGAATAGACCTTCACCAAGACACTCGATCAGACTCGGTATCCTGGTACATCAAGACATTTCGACAATGGTAAAACAAGACCAAGCAAAAGCCGCCCGATGTGCCGACAAATCCCGATAGAAGTCATGCACGTACCTCATTCTCGAGGCACACGGATGGAGTCTAGCTTCTGAGTAAAACCAGCCCTCGAGTTGCCCCAGGGTGGCCCATGATCTGCCCGTTTTGGACCAACACTCGAAGAAGAACTGGCCAGGGGGCTAAAATAAAGATGACCCTCGAAGCTCCAAAACCCAAGGGAAAAAAAGGGCTAGAGTGAGGCAAATGGTAAAACCAAGGTTGGGCCTTCTGGACAAGTTTTATTAAAGCGAACTGTCAAGGGGTCCCATAAATCACCCGACCAGCGTAAAGGCATAAAATCGGGGAACATAACTGGGATATGATGGAAACTAGAGCTGGCAGAGATGGAACAAAACACAGGGCATAAGGCCGAGCCTTCCACCCTTTACCAAATATATAGATGCATTAATAATATAAGATATATTGTGATATCCCAACAAGTAAACATGTTCCAACAAGGAGCAACATCTCCATGTTCAACAAGGAACAAACTTCATCTTCACAACTAACAACAGCAGCTATAAGAGGAAATTTGAGCAAAGCGGTAACATAAAGCCAAACAACGGTTTTGCTAGGAATGGTGTCAAAAGTTAGAGGTTTGACGTGGCATTTTGGGAGGCTGGACAAGCAAAGTGGTAGGCATCATTAGCATTGGCATAGCAAAAGAAGCGAGCAAACTAGCATAGCAAAAGATAGTAGTGATTTAGGGTATGATCATCTTGCCTAAGGTTCTCGAGAGTTATCGAGAGGCTTGATCCTCGTAGGCGTTCTCAACAGGTTCCTCGTTCACGTACTCGTCTCCCGGCTCTACAAAGCAAGAACACAAGCAGCGGAACCACAATCAAACAAGGAACAATGCACCAAACAATATGATGTGAAAACATGACATGCTATCACGAGATGTGATATGCAATGCATATGTATGCTCCGGAAAAGAAAATGATGAAGCGGGCATCAACTTGGCAAACCAAGTATGCCGCTAAAAGATGAGATGATTTAAGTTGAAATCGATATAAAGATCACGGAATCGGATGCACGGTTTGCAAATGACAAGCAAAACAAGAATAGCGCAATCTCTGCGTTTAACAGGCCGATGCTACTTAGCACGCAACAAGAAACTATGCTACAGCACCCCAACATAAAAACAAAGCATATGGCAGCGATCTACAGGAGATGCTTAACAAAGAGAGAACAACTGAGCTACGGCTAAATCACATCATAACATGTTCAAACAAGCATGGTGAAAGTGCTCAAAATATCGAGGTTCACAGACTTGGAGGTGAAAATACTAACATGCCAGGAATTAACATCAGGAAGGCATGTTTAGAGCAAACAAACAACATGCTACAGGAACTTATAATAGCAAAACAAGGCATGACATGATTCTACTCAAAGCATATATCAATAGTCCCTTACTTGACCATAAGCCAAGGACTCTAAGAAATGATGGCACCCATGTAAACATTGCAAGTTTTATTACAGATTTCAGACTTAGCGGAAAACACTGGGCATAAAAACAGTTAACAAGTGAGGCATCTTCGTGAGCTCGATGCACTCACTACAGAGCAATACATGGCATGGCAAGGCAACCAACAGTAAGAAGGCATGATTATGAAGCTAAGCATGGCAAGAGCAAGGTCATAGCATACGGATCAACTACTAGCGACCTCGTGAAAATTGAATCTCATGCAAACAATCTGCCGGAAACATTTTCAAGCAAAAGTAGAAACCGCAAAATGACATGCTAGACTACTCCATAATACCCGACCAAGGCATGGATGGATGAGAGCACATCAAATGTTCAAAACACCCTTACTGATCATGCTCAAAAGGGCATAGATCTCTCTGTAACAACATGAACATATGGCATAAAAATAACAGCAAGACATGACTTAGTGAAATCACTAAGTTCACAGAAATCAACAACATCATCATCCCTACTTTGCATGCTTGTTCTAGTCAACACATAACTCACAAAAATACATGGCAAACACCCCTGGAAAGATGGCATGGCAAAGTTCAACTCACATGTAGGACTCAAGTTCATAGGGTGCACACATAATTCATGGCAAAAATGACAAAAGAGCTCGAACTGATAAGATTCTGAAACTAACGATCTGAAGCCCTCTTCCAACAGCATTTCGGGCATCATGGTGAGCTCAAATGCAAATGATGCAATGGAATGAAATGATGTACTCTTCGAGGCGAACAATTTGACATAATATATGCCCAAAACGGAGCCACGCAGTTGCGGAGAGATGTGATGCTATGAAAATGCACGAAAATTATCACAGATTATGACTTGAGTGGGGAAAAACAGAGGGAAAAATCAACCTAGGAGGTCAGTCGAGATCTGGATCCGGGCGGACCCGGATCGAGTCGCAGGCTGGAGCTCCTCGTGGGAGGAGCCAACCGAGTCCGGAGTGAAGCGAAACATGGTGGTCCGGCCCGTAGACAATGGCTTGTGGCAAAGCGCCTTGCGGTGGCGAAAGCGATGCGTGAGGAACCAGACCCAGCGGCAATGGCAATGGCGAACCTGAACGCCTGGTGTGGCCAGGGAGCCTTGTGTGTGGTAGTGATGCATGTGTAGGAAACCGCCAATGTGGCAGCCTTGGGCAGCCCAGTGCTGGGCCAGCCTTGATGACCCAGAAGCAAGTATGGCCAGGCCAATGTGACCCCTGCGCTGGCGTGTGGCAGGTACGTCGTAGACCCCAACTGTCTGGGCTCAGCCAGACGCGTCAGGCACCGTCTCGTACGTGTATGAGCGTGAGAGAAAATATCTAGGGTTCAGAGGATCATCCAAGTAATTTGGGGAGGGCTATATTATAGGTAGAGGCTAAGGAAGTCCAAATGAGGTGCGGTTTCGGCCCACGTGATCATGATCATGCGCCAAGAGCATGGTGGTGAGTTTGGATGGGTTTGGGCCACTTTGGAAGGTGTTGGGCTGAAACAAAAAGGGCTTCTGGTTACCGGTTAACCGTTGGGTATCAACGACTCAAATGGCACGAAACTTGGCAGGCGGTCTCTGGTGCTATACCAAGGCGGCAACAACCTCCGAACCATTCCAGAAAGTTTAATACCGCTGCGAAAAGAAGAGGGACAGGAGACATAGGAGTGCGGATTGCAAAGCAGACCCAGCGGGAAAAGGCTGGATGCATGAGGCGAACATGTATGCAAAATGAAATGCATGATGACATGATAAAATGAGATGATGACATGGCAAAATCAACGCAAGCAAGACATGGCAACAACGAATAACTGGCGAGACACGGCGCCGGATCCGGGTGTTACAACCTCCACCTCTGAGAGGATCTCGATCGAGATCTAGGATATGGCCGGAGGAAAAGCGGAAGAAAGGGAAGAAGTAAAACTAAGTTGCTTCTTCTTTGACCAATGAGTGAAACAAAGAACCTTGGAGAGACATGAGGCAAAATGAAATGAAGAAAACAGCGGAGATGAGCAAAGTTGAAAACACTCCGATTAGAAAAGTGGAGCAAAGGGATCTGGCAAGAACCAAGAGGTTTGGCGATAAGATAGATATTGAGACCACTCCGTTAAAACCCAATAGAAAGGGATAAGATTGATATAATTTGGGCAGCACTCCGACTCTAAATGGAAGGAATTGAACATGAACTTGACAAGATGAGAGTATACTTGATGAAATCAGAGCAACACCCTTGCCTCGAGAACAAAAGATAGAAGATAGATCAACTGGAATAACAGAATGGAGAAGAAAATGCCAACTTCTGCCACAAATGAGCTTGGAAGCGCCCTTCCAAGAAAGGTTATATGAGGAGTTGTTGGAAACCAACAACGAAAAGAATAAAGCTTGTGGTGGGCTTATGAAAACATCTCCAAAATTATGAGGTGACAACCGGCCACAATTGGAAACCATTGATTTGATTGAGAGCACCAAAGAGATGAACAACTTCTTCACCGAGAGGATAGGGAAAACTTCGGATCATTGATATGCACCACAAATAGCAACATCCCTTAAGGAAAGGCTTTGGGTGAAATCTATACCAAGATAACTCCAATGGAAGGATTTAGCGGTTGAAAAGATCTCTTGAACAAAGAGAAAAAGATGGATTTAAAAACCTCACTCTTGACAACATATGAATCATGAAACCTGAAGGAATTGTTAAAACGACATAACACCACTCAGAGCAGATAATGGAGAAGAATTGCACTTTGGTATGCAAGATGAAGAATACTTGAGCTCCTCAAAACAAAACATGTGTTGAGCACCATGTTTAATTTAGAGTATAGCTTAGCGGATCATAACTTCAAGAGAGAAATCTTGAAGAACAATTGAAGAATGAAAAGAATCCTTGACGAACCACCATGTAGAGCCTCCATGAAGAACTCCGGTAATAGAAGGATCATGAAAAGAAAGAAATTTGAAAACACAAGGTGAAGCCTTGCAATGATTTAGATGGATCTTCGCGATAACTCGAGCTTGGAACTCCGGAAAAAGAAAAGATGAAACAAGCTGAAACCGAGAATTTTAAGGGCCTCGAGATAAGAATTAATCACTTGGATGAACAAGAATAAGAATTGTGCTATGCCTATCCTTCACCAATTAAATTGATGACAATCAGCGGATTTGGCATACTACTTATTCTCGTGAAAGCGATTAAAAGATATAGTGCAAAACTTGAGAAGGTATTGGTGGAACCACAGGTAGGATTTGGAAACAACAAATGAATTGACATGATAACAAAGAAGAGAGATCTTGAGCGAACCACCGTGCAAATTGACAATGAATGTAACAAAGGCACAATTCACGGGAAGAATTTGAAAATGAATGAAGATACTTGAGGGATTTAGATACAAATGAGCGAATAGATCACGAGCTGATTAGAGAACACTTGAATGATGCACGGTATGATTTGGAGAGCGAAATTGAGCTTGAATGAATATCTTGAGATGATGGGCTTCAAAGAATGAGGCGAAAAGACTCCTAAAATGCTCCGGATGGGATACCAACTTATGCAGCCCTCGATGCGGCTATATCTCCAATGTCGAACTACGACTTAGAGCATACTCCGCATTGAAAGCAATGTCATAAGTGAGGTAATCTTCGCTTACAATCCATGTAATACATAGGGAAAAGATACATAGTTGGCTTACAATCGCCACTTCACACAAATACATGAATAAAGCATTACATCATCCGAGATACAATCAAGGTCCGCCTACTACGGAACCAAAATAAAAGAAAGAACCCCAAATCGACAAAGGTCCCGATCGACCCCAACTGGGCTCCCTCTTGATCAAGCTGGCGAAACAACACAATGAACAAGATCTTCATCGAGCTCCTCCTTGAGCTTGGTTTAAATCACACCTTTCAGTAACATAGGCACACCGCAAACTGGTTTTGGAAGTATCTGGTGAGTCACGAGGGACTCAACAATCTACTACCCGTGAGATCAAGACTATTTAAGCTTATGGGTAAAGGTAAAGGCATGAGGTGGAGCTGCAGCAAGGGACTAGCATATATGGTGGCTAACATGCATAAATGAGGAGCGAGAAGAGAGACAAAAGCAACGGTCGATAAAAGTATGATCAAGAAGTGATCCTATAGCAACCTGCGTCAAGCATAACTCCAACACGTGTTCACTTCCCGGACTCGCGGAAATAGACCATCACGGTTACACACGGTTGATGTATTTTAAATTAAAAATTCGACGGTCTTCTACAACAGAGACGTTAACAAATTCCCATCGCCACATAACCTTGTAGACACGGCTTTGAAAGTTTATACCCTGTGAAGGGTGTCCCAACAAGCCCATGACAAGCTCTCAGCGATCAGCGAAGAATAGACCTTCACCCAAGACACTCACGATCGGACTCGGTATCCCGTACATCAAGACATTTACGACAATGGTAAAACAAGACCAACAAAAGCCGCCCGATGTGCCGACAAATCCCGATAGGAGTCAGCCGTACCTCGTTCTCGGGGCACCGGATGGAATCCACCCTCTGAGTAAAACCAGCCCTCGAGTTGCCCGAGGTGGCCCTTGATCTGCCCGTTTTGGACCAACACTCGAAGAGCAGCGGCAGGGGGCTAAAATAAAAGATGACCCTCGAGACTCAAAACCCAAGGGAAAAAAGGGCTAGTAGTGAGGCAAATGGTAAAACCAAGGTTGAGCCTTCTTTGACAAGTTTATTCAAAGCAAACTGTCGGGGGGGTCCCATAAATCACCCGACCAGCGTAAGGAGCATAAAATCCGGGAACATAACACCGGTATGGCGGAAACTAGAGGGCAAAAAGTGGAACAAAACACGAGGGCATAAGGCCGAGCCTTCCACCCTTTACCAAATATATAGATGCATTAATAATATAAGATATATTGTGATATCCCAACAAGTAAACATGTTCCAACAAGGACAACATCTCCATGTTCAACAAGGAACAAACTTCATCTTCACTGCCACTAACTGCGCTATAAGAGAATTTGAGCAAAGCGGTAACATAGCCAAACAACGGTTTGCTAGGAATGGTGTCAAAAGTTAGAGGTTTGACATGGCAATTTGGGAGGCTGACAAGCAAGTGGTGAGCATCGTAGCATTGGCATAGCAAAAAAGCGAGCAAACTAGCATAGCAAAGATAGTAGTGATTTAGAGGTATGATCATCTTGCACCTGTAAGGTTCTCGAGTTGTCGAAGGCTTGATCCTCGTGGCGTTCTCAACAGGTTCCTCGTTCACGTGCACTTCGTCTCCGGCTCTACCCAAAGCAAGAACACAACAACGGAACCACAATCAAACAAGGAACAATGCACAAGCAATATGATGCAAAACATGACATGCTATCACGAGATGTGATATGCAATGCATATGTATGCTCCGGAAGGAAAAATGATGAACCGGGCATCATCTTGGCAAACCAAGTATGCCGCTAGAAAGATGAGATGATTTCGGTTGAAATCAATATAAAGATCACGGAATCGGATGCGGTTTGCAAATGACAAGCAAAACAAGAATAGCGCAAATCTGCGTTTAACGACCCGTGCTACTTAGCGCAACAAGAAACTATGCTACACACTAACATAAAAACAAAGCATATGGAGGCGATCTACAGGAGATGCTTAACAAAAGAGAACAACGAGCTACGGCTAAATCACATCATAACATGTTCAAACAAGCATGGTGAAAGTGCCCAAAATATCGAGTTCACAGACTTGGTGAAAATACTAACATGCTGAGGAATTAACATCGAGGAAGGCATGTTTAGAGCAAGCAAACAACATGCTACAGGAACTTATAATAGCAAAACAAGGCATGACATGATTCTACTCAAAGCATATATCAATAGTCCTTACTGACCATAAGCCAAAAAAGGACTCTAAGAAATGATGGCACCATGTAAACATTGCAATTTTATTACTGATTTCAGACTTAGCACTGGGCATGGCAAAAAGCAGGTTAACATAGGCATGTTGTGAGCCGATGCACTCACTACAGAGCAATACATGGCATGGCAAGGCAACCAACAGTAAGAAGGAATGATTATGAAGCTAAGCATGGCAAGAGAGCAAGGTCATAGCATACGGATCAACTACTAGCGACCTCGTGAAAATTGAATCTCATGCAAACAATCTGCCGGAAACATTTTCAAGAAAAAGTAGAGCACGAAAATGACATGCTAGACTACTCCATAATACCAACAAAGGCATGGATGGATAGAGCACATCCATATGTTCAAAACACCCTTACTGATCATGCTCAAAAGGGGCATAGATCTCTCTGTAACAACATGAACATATGGCATAAAATAAAAGCAGGACATGACTTAGTGAAATCACTAAGTTCCTGAAATCAGCAACATCATCATCCCTACTTTGCATGCTTGTTCTAGTCAACACATAACTCACAAATATACATGGCAAACACCCCTGATAAGATGGCATGGCAAAGTTCAACTCACATGTAGGACTCAAGTTCATAGGGTGCACACATAATTCATGGCAAAAATGAAAAAGAGCTCGAGCGAGATAAGATTACTGAAACTAACGATCTGAAGCCCTCTTCCAACAGCATTTCGGGCATCATGATGAGCTCAAATGCAAATGATGCAATGAAATGAAATGATGTACTCTTGAGGCGAACAATTTGACATATCATCGCCCAAAAGCGGAGCCACAGTTGCGGAGATGTGATGCTATGAAAATGCGAAAAATTATCACAGTTATGACTTAGTGAGGAAAAGCGAGGGAAAAGAAATTGACCTAGGGGGTCTCGTCGAGATCTGGTCGGGCGGACGGATCGAGGTCGCCGGAGCTGGAGCTCCTCGCCGGAGGCAGGCCGTGTGGTCGGAGCGAGGCATGTAGGCAGTCGCCGTGGCCCGTGGCCAGCTGGCAATGAAGTGATATGCCTGGCTGTGAAAGCTGTGTGAGAACCCATGAGGAGAGGGTGCGAGCGGCCGCCAGCAGGCAGCCGAACGTGGCAGAAGATGGCGGTGGCCATATGGCCGGTGAGGCCGGAAATCGCCAGCAGCGCAACCATGAGCGTGAAGCGGCAAGCAGCAGTGTGGGCCAGAAGGCCCCTTTGGCCAGCGGACCCGTAGCGAAGCGCAGCCGGAGGCCACGTGGTGACCCCCTGGCTCTTCAGCTCGGCTGGACCAGACGCGTCGGCACCGTCCGGACGTGTCCGTAGCGGAGGAAAATATCTAGGGTTTCAGGATCATCAAGTGAATTTGGGGAAGGCTATATTTATGGGTAGAGGGCTAGGAAGAGTCAAATGAGGTGCAGTTTTGGCCGCGATCGTGATCAAGCGACCGAAAGCATGGCGGTGAGTTTGGTGGGTTTTGGTCCACTTTGGAAGGGTGTTAGGCTGAAACAAAAAGAAGACTTCACGGTTACCAGGTTAACCGTTGGAGTATCAACGACCTCCAAATGGCCGACAGCTTGGCGGTCTACGGGTGCTATACCAGGCAGCATGGCAAACCTGAACCATTCGAGAAAAGTTAATACCCGCTGCGAAAAGAGAAGAAGGGACAGGGAGACATAGGAGTCTTGGGATTGCAAAAGCAGACAGCGGAAAAGGCTCGGATGCATGAGGCGAACATGTATGCAAAATGAAATGCACATAATGACATGATAAAATGCAGATGATGACATGGCAAAGTGCAACACGCAAACAAATAACACCAGCGACGGCGAATGAAGCTGGCAGACACTGGCGCGCCGGATCAAAAATGTCACAGGTTTCTTGAGGATTGGATCGTCTAACTACGAGGATTACGCCCGTTTAGCTCGAACAAATTTAGTGAGCCGGACTATCAAAATTCTGTTTGGGTTTTCCAGTCGCTTTCCCATACGGTACTTACGTACTATGGTTGTCAAAGTCAGACAAAAGTGTACTATGTCACGACGACTTATAGCATTAAGATTCCTTTGTTAAAGTGCGATTTTTGTAGAAAAGTGAGGCTGCGTCCCCCTCTGACAGTCCTTAACCTTGTTTAACACAAGGAGAATCGGCCAGATGGCAGTCTGTCTCTCTTGGGGCTCTTATGCGATATGGGAGAGGGTTTAAGTATGGGTGGCTGGGTGTAGCTGAATCGGATTACGATGATCGATCTAGCATACAGAGGCGGTGGAGCTTCCGGGCTTGACGACTCGGGATCGAAAGTGCTTTGCTTAATTTCTCGGCCTAATACCCGATTCCAAGTCCAGGGTTTGGGTCGTGTCTTCCCTTGAGCGGGTGTCTGGCTCGGGGAGCTTGGTGATCCGGACATAACTCGTCCTCAAAATAGAGGGTTATCGGTGTCGGCACCTCCACCACCGCTATCTGCGGTGGGTGACCGATGAATTTAATATCGCTTTATTCGGGTTTAAGCCCGATCCGGTCATAGTCTATGGCGACTCTCAAAAGCAGCGATGTGATCCAAGAGCTCATTAAGGGAGAGAGCTCCATCGGATCCATCAGTTCGGCGAGTTCGAATTGGCGTGGAAGCTATGCGTGATGACGAGAGGTCATCGTCGGCGTGAAACACCGATGAAGGGCGCCATGGTGAAACCGCCTAGTCGGAGAAGTTTGGCCTACAGCGGTAACTTCCCGAAGGTGATGTTGTCCTTTACAATGGAGGCGAGCCATCGAGCCTTGCGACAACGACCACGGAGGAACTCTCAATGAAAGCACCAATGTCGATTGTCAAAATCGGCGGATCTCGGGTAGGGGTCGATCACATGCGTCTTAGGCTAATGGTAGCGAGAGACCAAGGGACACAATGTTTACCCGAGTGGGGCCCTCTCGATGGAGGTAAAACCCTACTTCACTGCTTGATTGATATTGATGATATGAGTAGTACAAGAGTTGATACCGCACGAGATCGTAGAGGCTAAACCGTAGAAGCTAGCTATGATGATTATGATTCGATGCGTCCCTCTAAGGGCTAAACCCTCCGGTTTATATAGACCTTAGGAGGGCTAGGAGTTTACAGCAATTCGGTTACAAAGAAGGAAACATAATATCCGGATGCCAAGCTTGTCTTCCCACATGAGGAGAGTCCCATCCAGGACACGGGGCGGAGTCTTGAGTCTTGTATCTTCACACTCCAATAGTGCGGACAAAGTATATAGTCGGCTTGTCCCAGGATACCCCTAATCGAGGGACTCCTCGGTGACCACTTGCATCAAATGCACATGAATTAGAGGAGGTCACTTCTTTCATCCGAACATATGCTTCACGAGCAGGACATGAAGACATTCTTGATAAAGTTTCCAACACTAAGCTTAATGTTCATCAAAATCATGGAGGAGATAAGGATGTTGTCGATGGGCTCAAGCGACAATTCATCCTGGTTTTCCATGAAGATGGAATTCCATAATTATGAGAACAAGTGATATGCTTGTGGGACCAATGGATATAATGAATGGCAATGCTCGAGGATCAACCACGAGTAAGACAACATTAAGAACATCGTTAGTTCTTATTTGACTTGCGATAGCCCATACTCAAATCCGGTTGGGTAAGATGATAGGTCCATAAACTGATCATGGGGTATGAACATACCATCTTTCTTCAATACACATACAAGATATCCCTTAAAAGCGAACTAAAGCTAGGCAAGCTTTTATCATCCAACTCTCCAAGTTGTTGTTTGGCTGACCCAACTATCTCAGGGGTATCCAACACAGATTCTTGGAGAAGGGGTGGTTAAAAGAGAACCAACTTGATCACGAACTCAACATAGCGGTCAGGTGACAACCTAGTGATACCTCCGAGAAGATATTCGGAAAATCATGAACCACCGGTATGTTACTAAGCTCGAGAACAATCTTGCTTTTCGGGGCAAGGCGATATGATGAAAAGAAGCGAGGATTGACAAAATCTAACTCATTGATCGAAGAGTGCACCGGAAATAAGGATTAGGTAGAAACAATCAGTCTTAGAATGATGATTCGGGATCAACCACGCTAAGAATAGAGTATTGTCCTTTAACTACTGGCAACAAGGTTGCTAGGAGTATTGACTTCACACAACCACGATTCATCTATCGGCGTCCGATTACTGATAACACGGGGACCGAGAAATGAATAATAAGAGGCGAAAGTATCACTGTATCAAGAATTCATAAGATGGTGTGCAATTCCTATGATATTCTTGATATAAAGATGAAGTAATACTCAAGGTGAAACGAGAACAAAAACTGGAGTAACATTTTGATCTATGGCATACTGCTTTGACCCAATCACGGATATGGATAAGGTATTGGGGTTTGTTTCTCTAGTCATGTAGGTGTTGGGGATCACCTCTTGATCATTGCTAGCTTCACGACCGTTCAGCTTGTTCTCTTCTCGCTCTTATTTGCGTTGGTTAGCCACCATATCATGCTTAATCGCTGCAACCTCACCACTTTACCCCTTCCTTTCCTATTAAGCTTTGCTAGTCTTGATACCCATGGTAATGGGATTCTTTGATCCTCGTGGCTCACGGATACTTCAAAACCAGTTTGCGGTGCCTATATTCTGCGGTGGCATAACCAAGCTCAAGGAGGAGCTCGATGAAGATCTTGCCCTTTGTGTTGTTTTCGTTCTAGTTGATCGATAGAGGCAGGTTGAAGTCGATCGGGGACCTTTATAGCATTTGGGGTTCTTCTTTTATTTTGGTTCCATAGTCGGACCTTGATTGTATCTGGATGATGTAATGCTTTATTCATGTAATTGTGTGAAGTGGCGATTGTAAGCCAACTATGTATCTCTTTCCCTTATGTATTACATGGGTCGTGTGAAGATTACCTCACTTGCGACATTGCTTTCAATGCGGTTATGCCTCTAAGTCGTTAGCCCGACCGTGGGAATATAGCGCATTGAAGCGATTGTCGAGCTCCTCGACCTAGTGCTGTCGATTACTGTCAAGGATCGCACTAGTCTAGGTTTGATGCGCTCATGATGAGACCCTTTGCGCGTTCGACTGGCCGTTTGCTTGGGGATGGTAGGCGGAATGTCGAGGCTTAATGCCCATGTTGCGCGCAGGTTTTCACTTCATCGGCTTTGTGAAGTTTGAGCCGTGCTCGATGATGATGATGATCTTTGTGGGGACATCGTGTCGATGTACAACCGGATATGAAGATCTATCCTTGGTCGGATTAGGCGTTTGGTGGTTTGGCTTCTATCCATTTGGTGAACTTGTCTACCATGACCGGTAAGTATTTTTTCTTGTGGCTCCCCCTTTGAGGTCAGACCATATCCAGCCCAGGACTGAAGGGCCAAGTGATGGGGATTGTTTGGAAGTGGTAGGGGCATATGACTCTGATTGGCGGAAGGCTGGCAAGCGCAATGTTGGACAAGGTCTGTCGTCTGCTTTCATTGTCGATCAATAAAAGCTGTCTGAAAGGCCTTGCTGATGGCGCCGGGCATGACATGGTGCCCTTGGTCGGCATGGATTTCACCAATAGTATCGCCCTTCTGCGGAGATGCATCTTTAGAGCACTCGGTTGCACTCTTCTTATAGAGTTCTCCCTCATGTACTTTGTAGGCCTTGGGCAGCAGCATAATATAGCGTGCTTCATTTTGGTCCTCGGGGAGCTCCTGCCTGTTAGGTAGGCGAAAGGCTCGGTCCGCAGGCGATTACACCATGATTTCGTGGGCGAAAGTGTTATTTGATTGGCGGAGCCTCGATTCGTCGATGGTTGAGAATCTGGGGGTGTGTTGGATTAAGTGCTAGTGTTGTCGGACTCCTTCCCATACCACGGATGGCGAATTTCCTTTCGAGGAATATGTTAGGTGGACGAGGTGCGCATTTAGTGCCAATCTTGGTGAGGATATCCGCCAACGATTGTTTTCTCGAGCCACATGGTGGAATTGAGCCCCTCGAACCGGTGACATTTGAGGGCGGCATTACGGTAGGCGCCATTTTAGGATCCTTGGCATCAAAGTCTCCATTTATTTGTGATATTGCGAGGTTTGAATCGCGCACCTCCGGGCATTGAGTGCCCATAGGCGCCATCAAGAACCGTGCAATAGAGCCTCGTATTCGGCTGGGTTGTTGATGCGTGTATAATATTTGGAGTCACGTGTTGGACCATGTCTCGGTGGGGAGGCGTCGGGACTACCAGCTCCCAATCCGGCCAACATTTTAGAGCCGTCGAAGTGCATGATCGATTAGAGTCTGTGTGTACTCTTTAGGGAGTTAAACCATCCATTGGCGACAAAGTCGCGATGCTTGCGACTTGATGGCCCACCATGGCTTCTATGTTATGTCGAGCGGAAGAGCTCGATGGCCCATTTAGCAATCCGGCCCGTGGCGTCGCGGTTATTGATTATGTCATTGAGTGGTACTTGAGTACCATAATCGAACACTCTTGAAAGTAGTGTCGTAGCCGGGATGCCATGAGGCCGCATATGCTATCTTTTGATAGTGTGGGTGTCGGGATTTGCATGGTGTGAGGACCGTGGATCGTAGTATACCAACCGGAAGAATTTGTATCCGTCAGCCCTCGTTTGACACGAACCGCACACAACGATGTGTTGCATCTATGTATAATAACATAGGTTTGCGGATGTTGGCTATTAGGAATGGATTCTTGGCGATGGTATTTATTTCATCGATCCGGCGCGGCACATCCCCACCGCGAAGTGTTGATGCGCCGAAGGCGGTAAAGAAGTAATGCCTTTTCTCCTAACACGGAGATAAAAGCTTAAAGGCAGCCACGCATCGACTAGTTTACGGATGTGCTTGAGTCTGTTGGTATAGCCAACTGCGACAAAGCTCGATTTTGCGGATTAAACTGATCCTCTATTGGAAACAATGAAGCGGCGGTTTCGGAGGGCCTTGACACATTTTTCGGGTTGACTTGATGTCGTATGTTTGGAGGTTATCGAGCGTAAGCCTCAAGTCGTCTATTAGGGTTTCAACGTGTCTTGTTTTTATGACCACGTCGTCCACATATGCCTCCTTGTTTTGCTCATTTGCTTTTCGGGCATGTTTGAATCAGCGTTGATAGGTTGCGTCGGCATTTTAAGCCAAAGGCATAGTGTTGAAGCGAAAGGACCGTATGGAGTTAAAGCTGTTGCAGCGGTGGGACTCTGCCATCTTTATTTGATGGTATCCAGTGTCGTCGAGAAACACAACGAGTCATGTCTGCGGTGGTGTCGATGATTTGGTCGATCACGAGGAGGAAGGATCCTGGGGTAAGCCATGTTGAGGTCTTTGGAAGTCGGCGCATAAGCGCCGAGATTGTCCTTCTTTGGTACCATTACTAGATTTGCCGACCATCCGATGCTTGATATCTCGATGAATCCGGCCTCGAGTAACAGGCTAGCTCTTCCCCATGGCTTGCCGTTTGGGCTCTGGCAAGCACAAGTCTTGACATGCTTGTATCCTTTTAGTATATTGAGGCTGTGTTTGGCGTCTGTGTGGGATGCGGCATGTCAGAGGTGCCGGTGAAAATTCCCAATTCTCGCGTAGTCTCATGATCTGGCGTCCATTGTGGGGCTCAACGTGTCGATGGAAATTTGTCTTCGTAGAATCATTGGATGGACACGGAATTTGACTATCTAAATCTCTAGGGTTTAAATGAGGTGGACTTGGGTGTTTTAGTATCACATCGTCCTGTCACGGTGGCTTCTAATGTTGTTAGTTCTTGGCTGCTAGGGCTTGGATAATGCTTCGGGGCTAGTCTTTGCGGTTTTGTTTTGTTGTAAAGTCGGCGTCCGAGATCAGGCTAGAGTGAAGATTCCATTGGGTCGAACATTTTAAGCATGTACCCGTAATGGGATATACGAAAGCTTATAGCGCGTCCCGCCCTAAAAGGCGTGGTATCCATTGCTGAAAGGAGCCGCGGAATGTGTTTCTTGGGACTGTAATTCTCGGGGTGCCAAATACCACATCAGTGTGATTTTTCCACTTTTACGGCTTCCGACAAGGGATGATTCCTGAAAAGTTGTGCGCTTTGCTCAATCTTGTTTCTCAATTTCCATCTTGCTGAGTGTTTCTTCGTAGATCCAAGTTTAATCCACTTCCGCCGTCCATAGGTACTTTAGTAGGCAGGCATCTATGATTGGGCTAGGACCAAAGTGGGCAGTGCGAATTGTCCCGGAATTGAGGGTTCATCCTTTGGTGAAGTTATAGCGATGTCGTTCACGGATTTATTTTTGCCATGGCAGGGGATTCGATTAGACTTCGATGGAAGCTCGCTTATTGTTTGGTGAAAGTCTCTAGAAGGCCCCATTAACCTTGTATTGTCTTCTTTAGGCGGGATGTTGTTACCAACATGCTTAAGCACAAAGATCCTCGCCACTTTTGCTACTGTTGGGTATCAACATGCTCTAAGGCTATGTGTTGGTGTGAGTGTCAGCGTCTTTAATGGAGTTATGGCCCGATGAGCAATTCTTCATCTGGGTTCACATACAGGGGTGGGCTTTGGTTTATAACGCCCTCGATCGGCTATATCTCCCGTGTCGAAGCACGACTTAGAAACATAACGCATTGAAAGCAATGTCGCAAGTGAGGTAATCTTCACAATCCATGTAATACATAGGGAAAAAGATACATAGTTGGCTTACAATGCCACTTCACACAAATACATGAATAAAGCATTACATCATCGAGATACAATCAAGGTCCGACTACGGAACCAAAATAAAGAAGAACCCCAAATCGACAAAGGTCCCGATCGACCCCAAGCTGGGCTCCACTCTTGATCAACTAAGCAAGACAACACAAAGAACAAGATCTTCATCGAGCTCCTCCTTGAGCTTGGTTCGTCACTGCTTTCGGTATAGGCACACAAACTGGTTTTGGAAGTATCTGGTGAGTCCACGAGGACTCGACAATCTCACGCGAGAGATCAAGACTATTAAGCTTATGGGTAAGGTAAAGGCATGAGGTGGAGCTGCGCAAGGACTAGCATATATGGTGGCTAACATACATAAATGAGGGCGAGAAAGAAGGCAAAACACGGTCGATAAAAGTATGATCAAGAAGTGATCCTATAGCAACCGTCAAAACATAACTCCAACACGTGTTCACTTCCGGACTCATGGGAAAGAGACCATCACAGTTACACTGCAGTTGATGTATTTTAATTAAATCGACTTGGTCTTCTGGCAGAACAAATTCCCATCGCCACATAACCGCGCGGGCACGGCTTCGAAAGTTTATACCTGCGGGGTGTCCCAACAGCCCATGACAAGCTCTCGATCAGCGAAGAATAGACCTTCACAAGACACTCCGTCAGGACTCGGTATCCGGTACATCAAGACATTTCGACAATGGTAAAACAAGACCAAAAAGCGCCGATGTCTTGAAAATCCGATAAGTCTGCACATATCTCGTTCTCGAGGGCACACGGATGAGTCGACCTCTGATAAAACCAGCCTCAAGAGTTGCCCGGTGGCCCATGATCTGCCGTTTGGACCAACACTCGAAGAACAACGGCAGGGGGCTAAAATAAAGATGACCCTCAGACTCAAAACCCAAGGGAAAAAAAGGCTAGGTGAGGCAAATGGTAAAACCAATGTTGGGCCTTCTGGACAAGTTTATTCAAAGCGAGCTGTCGGGGGTCCCATAAATCACCCGACCAGCGTAAACGCAAAATCAGGGAACATAACACGGTATATGATGAAACTAGAGGCGGCAAAGTGGAACAAAACACGGGCATAAGGCGAGCCTTCCACCCTTTACCAAATATATAGATGCATTAATAATATAAGATATATTGTGATATCCCAACAAGTAAACATGTTCCAACAAGGAACAACATCTCCATGTTCAACAAGGAACAAACTTCATCTTCACACAACTAACAACTATAAGAGAATTTGAAGCGGTAACATAGCCACAACGGTTTGCTAGGAATGGTGTCAAAGTTAGAGGTTTGACATGGCAATTTGGGAGGTGACAAGCAAATGGTGACATCGTAGCATTGGCATAGCAAAGGCGAGCAAACTAGCATAGCAAAGATAGTAGTGATTTGAGGTATGATCATCTTGCTGCAAGGTTCTCGAGAGTTATCGAAGGCTTGATCCTCGTAGGCGTTCTCAACAGGTTCCTCGTTCACGTACTCGTCTCGGCTCTACAAAGCAAGAACACAAGCAGCGGAACCACAATCAAACAAGGAACAATGCACAAACAATATGATCTGAAAACATGACATGCTATGCGAGATGTGATATGCAATGCATATGTATGCTCGGAAGGAAAATGATGAACCGGGCATCAACTTGGCAAACCAAGTATGCCGCTGAAAAGATGAGATGATTTGGTTGAAATCGATATAAAGATCACGGAATCGGATGCACGTTTGCAAATGACAAGCAAAACAAGAATAGCAAAATCTGCGTTTAACGACCCGATGCTACTTAGCATAACAAGAAACTATGCTACAGCACCCCAACATAAAAACAAAGCATATGGCAGCGAACTACAGGAGATGCTTAACAAAAGAGGAACACGAGCTACGGCTAAATCACATCATAACATGTTCAAACAAGCATGGTGAAAGTGCTAAAAATCGAGTTCACAGACTTGGTGAAAATACTAACATGCCAGAATTAACATCGAGGAAGGCATGTTTAGAGCAAACAAACAACATGCTACAGGAACTTATAATAGCAAAACAAGGCATGACATGATTCTACTCAAAGCATATATCAATAGTCCTTACTGACCATAAGCCAAAAGGACTCTAAGAAATGATGGCACCCATGTAAACATTGCAAGTTTTATTACAGATTTCAGACTTAGCGAAAAAAACTGGGCATGGCAAAACAGTTAACAGTAGGCATGTTCGTGAGCTCGATGCACTCACTACAGAGCAATACATGGCATGGCAAGGCAACCAACAGTAAGAAGGCATGATTATGAAGCTAAGCATGGCAAGAACAAGGTCATAGCATACGGGATCAACTACGACCTCGTGAAAATTGAATCTCATGCAAACAATCTGCCGGAAACATTTTCAAGCAAAAGTAAACCGAAAATGACATGCTAGACTACTCCATAATACCAACAAAGGCATGGATGGATAGAGACATCCAATGTTCAAAACACCCTTACTGATCATGCTCAAAAGGGCATAGATCTCTGTAACAACATGAACATATGGCATAAAAATAACAGCGAGACAAGACTTAGTGAAATCACTAAGTTCACGAAATCAACAACATCATCATCCCTACTTTGCATGCTTGTTCTAGTCAACACATAACTCACAAAAATACATGGCAAACACCCCTGGAAAGATGGCATGGCAAGTTCAACTCACATGTAGGACTCAAGTTCATAGGGTGCACATAATTCATGGCAAAATGACAAAGAGCTCGAGCTGATAAGATTCTGAAACTAACGATCTGAAGCCATCTTCCAACATTTCAGGCATCAAGATGAGCTCAAATGCAAATGATGCAATGGAATGAAATGATGTACTCTTGAGGCGAACAATTTGACATATTATATGCCCAAAAGACCCACGCAGTTGCGGAGATGTGATGCTATGAAAATGCCGAAAATTATCACGGATTATGACTTAGTAAAGGAAAAGCAGGGGAAAAAATCGGCTAGAAGTCTCGAGATCTGGATCGGGCGGACGGATCAAAGTGCGCCCAGACTGGAGCTCTCCTCGCTTGGAGGAGGCCGGCCCAGGTCCCGGAAGGAGACCGAAACATGAGTGGTCAGCCGTGGCCAGCCTTGTGATCGTGGCCTTGTGTGTAATGAGCTGTGAGGAAAGAGGCAATGTGTGTGTGTGTGTGGCAATATGATGTAGCCTTCATGTGTGTGTGGCAGCCTTGTGTGTGTATGACTGTGTGACCTTGTGTATGGCAGGAGGAGCCCCGCACCTGGGCAGCCGGACCAGTGAAGCGTGTGGAGGAGCCACGTGTGACCCCCAGCTGGCTGACAGACTCGGCCAGCGGGCCAGCGTCGGCTGCAGAATCCGGGCGTGTGTCGGCCTTGAAAATATCTAGGGTTTGGGATCATCGTGAATTTGAGAGGCTATATTTATAGGTAGAGGAGCTAGGAGAGTCAAATGAGGTGCGGTTTTCGACCCTTGATCGTGATCAAACGCCAAGAACATGGAGGTGAGTTTGTGGGTTTAGGCCACTTTGGAAGGTGTTGAGCTGAAACAAAGAGGCTTCACGGTTACCAGTTAGTTGGAGTATCAGCGACCTCAAATGGCCGAAACTTGACAGGCGGTCTACGGTGCTATACCAGGCAACTTGGCAAACCTCGAGCCATTCGAGTTTAATACCCTTTACGAAAAGAAGGACAGGGAGACATAAGTCTTGGGATTACCAAAAGAACCAACGAGAAAAAGGCTGGATGCATAGAGCGAACATATGCAAAATGAAATGCACATGATGACATGATAAAATGCAGATGATGACATGGCAAGTGCAACACGCAAGCAAAAGACATAGCAACAACGGCGAATAATGGCGGACACACAGCGCATCGGATCAGGGTGTTACAACCTCCACCACTCGAGAGGATCTCGTCGAGATCTAGGATGGCACGGAGGAAAGCGGAAGAGAAAGGAAGAAGTAAAACTATTTGCTTCTTTGACCAATGAAGTGAAACAAAGAACCTTGAGAGGTTGAGCAAAATAAATAAGAAGAAAACAACGGAGATGAGCAAAGTTTGAAAACACTCCGTTAGAAAAGAGTGGAGCAAGGGACCTGGCAAAGAACCAAGAGGTTTAGCGATAAGATGAATGATTAAGACCACTCCAGTTAAACAATAGAGAAAGGGATAAGATTGATGATATAATTTGGGCAGCACTCCGGACTCTAAATGGAAGGAATTGAACATGAACTTGACAAGATGAGAGTATACGATGAAATCAACAACACTGCGCCTCAGAACAAAGATAGAAAAGATGAATCAACTGGAATAACGAATGGAGAAGAAAATGCCAACCGCCACAAATGAGCTTGGAAGCGCCCTTCGAAAGGTTATAGCAGGAGGAGTTGTTGGGAAACCCGACGAAAGAATAAACTTGTGGTGGGCTTATGAAAACATCTCAAAATTATGAGGTGACCTTGACACAATTGAAACCATTGATTTGATTGAAGAGCACAAAGATGAACAACTTCTTCACGAGAGGATAGGAGAAAACTTCGGATCATTGATATACACCACAATATATCCCATGAAAGGAAAGGCTTTTAGGTGAAATCATACCAAATAACTCCAATGGAAGGATTAGCGGTTGAAAGATCTCTTTGAACAAAGAAAAAAGATGGATTTAAAAAACCTCACTCTTGACAACTATGAATCATGAAGCAAGAGAATTGTTAAAACGACATAACACCACAAGAGCAGGATAATGGAGAAGAATTGCACTTTGGTATGCAAGATGAAGAAGGCTCCTCAAAACAAAACATGTGTTGAGCACCATGTTTAATTTAGAGTATAAGCAAGCGGATCATAACTAAGAGAAATCTTGAAAACAATTGAAGAATGAAAAGAATCCTTGACGAACCACCATATAGAGAGAGCCTCCATGAGAAGAACTCCGGTAATAGGATCATGAAAAGAAAAGAGAATTTGAAAACACAAAGGTGAAGCCTTGCAATGATTTAGATGGATCTTAGCGATAACTCGAGCTTGGAACTCCGGGAAAAGAAAGAAGAAAAGATGAAACAACTGAAACGAAAAAGGAATTTTAAGGGCCTCGGAATAAGAATTAATCACTTGGATGAACAAGAATAAGGGTGTGCTATGCCTATCCTTGGCAATTAAATTGATGACAATCCAGCGGATTTGACATACTACTTATTCGTAAAACGATTAAAAAGATATAGTGCAAAACTTGAGAAGGTATTGGTGGAACCATGAATGGGATTTACGAAACAACAAATGAATTGACATGATAACAAAGAAAGATCTTGAGCGAACCACGTAAGAATTGACAATAGATAGTAACAAAGCACAATTCACGGGAAGGAATTTGAAAATGAATGAAAGATACTTGAGGATTTAGATACAAATGAGCGAATAGATCACTTGGTGATTAGAAACACTTGAATGATGCCGGTATGATTTGGAGAGCGAGCTGAAAAGCTTGAATGAATAATACTGAGATGATGGGCTTGAAGAATGGCCGAAAAGCTCGATGCTCGGATGGGATACCAACATAGCAGCCCTCGATCGGCTATATCTCCCGTGTCGAAGCCACGACTTAGAGCATAACGCATTGAAAGCAATGTATGAAAGTGAGGTAATCTTCACACAATCCATGTAATACATAAGGGAAAAAGATACATAGTTGGCTTAATCGCCACTTCACACAAATACATGAATAAAGCATTACATCATCGAGATACAATCAAGGTCCAACTCACGGAACCAAAATAAAGAAGAAGAACTAAATCACGACAAAGGTCCGATCGACCCCAACTGGGCTCCTCTTGATCAACTGAAGCGAAACAACACAATGAACAAGATCTTCATTGAGCTCCTCCTTGAGCTTGGTTTCGCGTCACTACTTTCATTAACATAGGCACACCAAACTGGTTTTGAAGTGTCTGGTGAGTCCACAGGGACTCGACAATCTACTTTAAAATGAGATCAAGACTATTTAAGCTTATGGGTAAAGGTAAAGGCATGAGGTGGAGCTGCAGAGGGACTAGCATATATGGTGGCTAACATCGCCAAATGAGGAGGCGAGAAGAGAGAAAGAAACACGGTCGATAAAAGTATGATCAAGAAGTGATCCTATAGCAACTTCGTCAAGCATAACTCCAACACCAGTGTTCACTTCCGGACTCCGCGGAAAGACCATCACGGTTACACACACGGTTGATGTATTTTAAATTAAGAGTCAACTTGGTCTTCTACAACCCAACATTAACAAATTCCCATCTGCCACATAACTTGAGACACGGCTTTGGTTTATACCACTGCGAAAATGTCCCAACAAGCCCATGACAAGCTCTCGCGATCAGCAAGAGGGATAGACCTTCACCCAAGACACTCCGATCGAACTCGGTATCCCGGTACATCAAGACATTTCGACAATGGTAAAACAAGACGACCAAAAGCCGCCCGATGTGCGACAAATCCGATAAGAGCGCCGTACCTCGTTCTCGGGAACACCGGATGAGTCAGCCCTCTGAGTAAACCAGCCCTGAGTTGCCCAAAGTGGCCCTTGATCTGCCCAGTTTTGGACCAACACTCGAAGAACCTTTGGGGGGGCTAAAATAAAAGATGACCCTCGGGCTCAAGAAACCCAAGGGAAAAAAAAGGGCTAGGTGAGGCAAATGGTAAAACCAATGTTGGGCCTTGCTGGACAAGTTTTATTCAAAACAAACTGTCGAGGGGTCCATAAATCACCCGCAGCGTAAGGAGCATAAAATCCGGGAACATAACACGGTGTATGGCGGAAACTAGGGCGGCAGAGTGGAACAAAACACGGGCATAAGGCCGAGCCTTCCACCCTTTACCAAATATATAGATGCATTAATAATATAAGATATATTGTGATATCCCAACAAGTAAACATGTTCCAACAGGCAAACATCTCCATGTTCAACAAGGAACAAACTTCATCTTCTGCAACTAACAACGCTATAAGAGGTGAGCAAAGCGGTAACATAGCCAAACAACGGTTTGCTAGGAATGGTGTCAAAGTTAGAGGTTTGACATGGCAATTTGGGAGGTGACAAGCAAATGGTAGGCATCGTAGCATTGGCATAGCAAAAGAAGCGAGCAAACTAGCATAGCAAAGATAGTAGTGATTTAGAGGTATGATCATCTTGCTTAAGGTTCTCGAGTTATCGAAGGCTTGATCCTCGTAAATTCTCAACAGGTTCCTCGTTCACGTACTCGTCTCCGGCTCTACCCAAAGCAAGAACACAGCGGAACCACAATCAAACAAGGAACAATGCACAAACAATATGATGCGAAACATGACATGCTATCACGAGATGTGATATGCAATGCATATGTATGCTCCGGAAGGAAAATGATGAACCGGGCATCAACTTGGCAAACCAAGTATGCAGCTGGAAAGATGAGATGATTTGGTTGAAATCGATATAAAGATCACGGAATCGGATGCAGTTTGCAAATGACAAGCAAAACAAGAATGCGCAAATCTGCGTTTAACGACCCGATGCTACTTAGCACGCAACAAGAAACTATGCTCAGCACCCCAACATAAAAACAAAGCATATGGCAGCGAACTACGGAGATGCTTAACAAAAGAGAACACGAGCTACATAAATCACATCATAACATGTTCAAACAAGCATGGTGAAAGTGCTCAAAATATCAGTTCACAGACTTGGTGAAAATACTAACATGCAGGAATTAACATCGGGAAGGCATGTTTAGAGCAAACAAACAACATGCTACAGGAACTTATAATAGCAAAACAAGGCATGACATGATTCTACTCAAAGCATATATCAATAGTCCCTTACTGACCATAAGCCAAAAGGACTCTAAGAAATGATGGCACCCATGTAAACATTGCAAGTTTTATTACAGATTTCAGACTTAGAGAAAAAACTGGGCATGGCAAAACAGTTAACAGTAGGCATGTTAGTGAGCTCGATGCACTCACTACAGAGCAATACATGGCATGGCAAAGCAACCAACAGTAAGAAGGCATGATTATGAAGCTAAGCATGGCAAGAACAAGTCATAGCATACGGATCAACTTCTAGCGACCTCGTGAAATTGAATCTCATGCAAACAATCTGAGGAAACATTTTCAAGCAAAAGTAGAGCACGAAAATGACATGCTAGACTACTCCATAAATACCAACAAAGGCATGGATGGATAGAGCACATCCATATGTTCAAAACACCTTACTGATCATGCTCAAAAGGGCATAGATCTCTCTGTAACAACATGAACATATGGCATAAAATAAAAGCAGGACAAGACTTAGTGAAATCACTAAGTTCACGAAATCAACAACATCATCATCCCTACTTTGCATGCTTGTTCTAGTCAACACATAACTCACAAAAATACATGGCAAACACCCTGAAAGATGGCATGGCAATGTTCAACTCACATGTAGGACTCAAGTTCATAGGGTGCACACATAATTCATGGCAAAAATGAAAAGAGCTCGAGTGATAAGATTCTGAAACTAACGATCTGAAGCCATCTTCCAACAGCATTTCGGGCATCAAGATGAGCTCAAATGCAAATGATGCAATGGAATGAAATGATGTACTCTTGAGGCGAACAATTTGACATATTATACGCCCAAGCAGACCACGGTTGCGGAGATGTGATGCTATGAAAATGCGAAAATTATCACAGTTATGACTTAGTAGAAAAGCGAGGGAAAAGAAATTGACCTAGGGGTCTCGTCGGATCTGGATCGGGTAGGACCCGGATCGAGGTCGCGGAGCTAGACTCCTCATGGGAGGGAGGAGGGCCGTGAGTGGCCCAGAAGGGCATGAGGAGTGTGAGTCGGCCCGTGTGCGGCATGGCTGTGTGATCGTGAAGCGCTGGCCAGCCTTAATGAGGCCATGAGAGCAATGGCCTTATGTGTGTGTGGCAGCTGTATGATGTGTGTGAGAATATGTGTGTGGCAAAATGGCGGAAATCATGTGTATGCAACCATAGCTCTGAACAGCTTAGTATGTAGACGGGAAAATTACTAGTGTGGCCAATGAAAATGTGAAACCCATGTGACCCCCAGCTGGCTCTTGAGCTCATGAGCCTTGTCCGGCACATCGGACGTGTCATGTATGTGAAATATCTAGGGTTTGAGGGATCATCAAGTGATTCGGAGAGCTATATTTATAGGTAGGGGCTAGGAGTCCAAATGAGGTGCGGTTTTCGTACTTGATCGTGATCAAGCGACGAGAGCATGGAGGTGAGTTTGGTGGGTTTTGGTCCACTTTGGAAGGTGTTGGGCTGAAACAAGGGCTTCTGATTTGCGGTTAAGTTGGAGTATCAAACGACCTCCAAATGGCCGAAACTTGTGGCGGTCTCTAGATGCTATACCAAGGCAGCAGCAAACCTCGAACCATTCGAAGTTAATACCGCACGAAAAGAGAAGAGGACACGGGAGACATAAGTGCGGATTGCAAAAGCGAATGACGGGAAAGGCTCGGATGCATGAGGCGAACATGTATGCAAAATGAAATGCACATAATGACATGATAAAATGCAGATGATGACATGGCAAAGTGCAACACATAAACAAAAGACATGGCAGCGACGGCGAATAAGCTGGCGAACACTGCGCGCCGGATCAGGGGTATTCTGAGTTTCTTGAGGATTGGATCGTCTAACTACGAGTTAGCCCGTTTAGCTCGAACAAAGGATTTAGTGAGCGGACTATCCCAAAATTCTGTTTGGGTTTTCGATTCGCTTTCCATCATACGATATTACATACTATGGTTGTCAAGTCAGCAAAGTGTACTATGTCACGACGACTTATAGCATTAAGTTCCTTTGTTAAGTGCGATTTTTGTAGAAAAGTGAGGCTGCGTCCCCCTCTGTGATCCTTAACCTTGTTTAGCACAAGGAGAATCGTGATGGCAGTCTTGTCTCTTGGGGCTCTTATGCGATATGGGAGAGGTTTAAGTATGGGTGGCTGGGTGTGCTGAATCTGATTGATCCGATCTAGCATACAGAGGCGGTGGAACTTCGGGGCACAGCTCGGGATCAGTCTTGCCAATTTCTCTGGCCTAATACCCGATTCCAAGTCCGGGGTTTGGGTCGTGTCTTCCTTGGCGGAATTATGCAGCTCGGGCTTGGTGATCCGGACATAACTCGTCCTCAAAATAGAGGTTATCCGTGTCGGCACCTCCACCACCCTATCTCGTGGGTGACCGGCAGGATTTAATATCCTTTATTGGGTTTAAGCCCGATCGGTCATAGTCTATGGCGACTCTCAAAGCAGCGATGTGATCCAGAGCTCATTAAGGAGAAAGCTCCATCGGATCCATCCGTTCGGCGAGTTCGAATTGGCGTAAGGCTATGCGTGATGACGAGAGGTCATCGTCGGATGAAAGCCGAGATGGGGCGACATGGTGAAACCGCCTAGTCGGAGAGTTTGGCCTACAGCCAGGCGCTTCCCAGGTGATGTTGTCCTTTACAATGGAGCGAGCCATCGAGCCTTGCGACAGCGACCACGGAGGAACTCTCAATGAAAGCACCAATGTCGGTGTCAAAATCGGCGGATCTCGGGTAGGGGTCGATCTGCATGCGTCTTAGGCTAATGGTAGCGGAGACAAGGGGACACAATGTTTACCCGGGTTGGGCCCTCTCGATGGAGGTAAAACCCTACTTCTGCTTGATTGATATTGATGATATAGTAGTACAAGAGTTGATGCACACGAGATCGTAGAGGCTAAACCGTAGAAGCTAGCTATGATGATTATGATTCGATCGTCCCTCTAAGGGCTAAACCCTCCGGTTTATATAGACGGAGGGCTAGGGTTTACAGTCGGTTACAAGAGGAAACATAATATCCGGATGCAAACTTGTCTTCCCGCATAAGGAGAGTCCCATCCGGACCACGGGGCCGGAGTCTTGAGTCTTGTATCTTCACACTCCAATAGTGCGGACAAAGTATATAGTCCGGCTGTCGGATACCCTAATCCGAGGACTCCTCGTGACCACTTGCATCAAATGCACATGAATTAGAGAGGTCACTTCTTTCATCGAACATATGCTTCTGAGCAGGACATGAAGACATTCTTGATAAAGTTTCCAACACTAGCAATGTTCATCAAAATCATGGAGGAGATAAGGATGTTGTCGATGGGCTCAATGACAATTCATCCTGTTTTCCATGAAGATGGAATTCCATAATTATGAGAACAAGTGATAGCCTGGTGGACCAATGGATATAATGGTGTATGCTCGAGGGATCAACCACGAGTAAGACAACATTAAGAACATCGTTAGTTCTTATTTGACTTGACGATAGCCCATACTCAAATCCGCAATGGGTAAGATAGATAGGTCATAAACTGATCATGGGGTATGAACATACCATCTTTCTTCAATACACATACAAGATATCCCTTAAGAGACTAAGCTAGGCAAGCTTTTATCATCCAACTCTCCAAGTTGTTGTTTGGCTTGACCAACTATCTGAGGGTATCCAACAGTTCTTGGAGAAGGGGTGGTTAAAGAGAACCAACGATCACGAACTCAACATAGCGGTCGGGTGACAACCTAGTGATACCTCAGGAAGATATTGGAAAATCATGAACCACGGTATGTTACTAAGCTCGAGAACAATCTTGCTTTTCGAGGGCAAGGCGATATGATGAAAGAAGCGAGGATTGACAAAATCTAACTCATTGATCGAAGAGTGCAGGAAATAAGGATTAGGTAGAACAATCGGTCTTAGAATGATGATTCGGGATCAACACGCTAAGAATGAAATTATTGTCCTTTAACTACCAAGCAACAAGGTTGCTAGGAGTATTGACTTCACACAACGATTCATCTATAGCGTCGATTCTGATAACACGAGGACCGAGAAATGAATAATGAGGCGAGAAAATATCCTTGTATCAAGAATTCATAAGATGGTGTGCAATTCCTGATATTCTTGATATAAAAGATAATAATACTCAAGGTAGAAACGGAACAAAAGCTGGAGTAGCATTTTGATCTATGGCATACAAGTGCTTTGACCCAATCTGGATATGGATAAGGTATTGGGGTTTGTTTCTCGGGCAAGGCCGGGAAACAAATAATTGCCGCGGCAACATATGTTCCATAGCTCTCACGGAGATACCGGTGCAAAAAGTGGGCGTGAACAAGTCATGCAAGATGGTGGGGTGATCCGGTTCAGGTTCCACGAGACGGCGACATGGCAAAGCGAGGAAGAAGCGTGCAAGGAACAAAGCAGACGCGGTGCAAACATATCGTACATCTCATACATGCAAGGGCATCTCATCGCGTCGTCTCGGGTCATACCTTTGAAGCGTGCATTGAGAGCGCATTTAATGAAAGTAGTCGTTCACGGGCCGTAGTGGAGTTTGTTCCGCGTTGTTGGGAATTCGTACACAGCGTAGTGGAAGTCATTTACAGCCGATAGTTTAACCGTTCGTTTAAGTAGATGTCGAAATTAAATCGGAGTACTTGGCGGACCATGTAGTCGGACTTGGCGCTCCGAAGGGTACTTGGCGAAATCCACCTCGGATGTAGTCGTACCGTGTAGTCGAACTTGCCAAAAAATGCACACGGCTGATCATGGTACTTGGTGAATCCGGAGGCGGCACTTGGCGATTCCACGCTTTCGGAGGAGGGGCAAGAAGATGGCCGGATCTCTAGCGAATGGCAACCGGCGCTGAGGTCTGGCCGCAGGCGAAAGCGGCGGAACCTTGCTGTTGCGAGATGGAGGTGAGGCTGGGCTAACGCTAGCGGCGGATGGGTGCGAGGAGGCCGGGGAGGCTGGCGCTCGGCACGGTTAGCCTGGGCGGGAGGCCGGACTCCTGCTGGAGAGTCGGCGAGGAACCCGTGGGGCGAATGATGGCGGCGATGAATGGGTCGGCGAGCACGAGATGGCATCGGGAAGGTCTGTATTGTTGCTGCCGGCTCAGAGGCGACATCAGGGAGGTGGCGAGGGGCCGAGTAGATGAGGGCGGGCGAGATGTCGGGAGGAGAAGGGGGTGTGGGGAGGCGGTGGGAGGGTCGCCCGTGGGAGCTGAGGGGAAGCATAGGGGAGGCGGCGGAGGCTCGCTCCTCTCTCTCGTGATGGGGCGCGGAGGAAAACGAAGGGGAAAAGGAATCGAGAGGAGGGGTTGGGAGAGGAAGGAGATGGGATCGGCGTTGGCGGCTGGAGGAGTCAAGGGAGAAGGTGGGCCGGCCTTGGGCTAGGGTTAGGAAGGGGTTAGGTGGGCTAGACCTCCGGGCAAATGGGCGGCATGGTTTGTTGGTTAGGTGGCTCTTTCTCACAAATCTCTATCGGAAAAGAAATAAAGAGAGAAAAGAAAAGAGGGTTAGGGAAAGATTTGGCATGGGGATAATTTTCCCGGACTCAAAAAATCATTTCCAAGAAAAAATAGAAAGGCCACGATTGAAGATTTAAATTCAAACTCATTTGAATTTAATTCAAATGAGTTTGAACTAGGACTTGATAAAGGAAGGTCCAAAATGTTGGATTTTGGTGGAGCTCGAAAGCAGATGAAAGAAATTATGGGCAAGGTTGGATACCAAGAATTGAGATAACGCGGCATGGGATATTTTGCAAGTGGGTTATGGTTAATTCAAATAAGGAATAATTTTATTATAGCTCCCTAATAATAGTAGGAGACTTTGAATATGTTTTAAAGAGAAATCACCATGTGAATATCCCTCGATTTAAATAGATCAAAAGATCTATGCAATTTATTTAGGTGAGTTTTAAAAAAAATAATGATATGATGGCATGATGACATGATGCAATGCAACAAACAAATACATGCATGCGAAACTCGGAATATCTGGGAAGTTTTACGGAGCATCGGATCAGGCGTTACAACCTCCACCACTACAAGAGGATCTCGTCCGAGATCTAGAATACCGGGAGGAAAATGGAAGAGAAAAAAAAGGTAAAAGTAAGTTGCTTCTTTGACCAGCAGGTGAAACCATGAACCTTGAGAGGTTGAGCAATTTAAAAGAAAGAGTACAAAGATGAGCGAGATTGCAAACAATCCGTTAGAAAAGAGGAACAAGGAACATTCGAGGACTTGAAGGTTGCAAAGCTATGAATAGCAGTACAATGGACAAGAAGGAATTGAAATCACTCGGTTGAAGCGAGATAAACAAGGAACAAGGAAGATCAAAATTGACAACACTCCGGTTGAAAAGAGATGCAAGACTTGATAAGATGAAAAAGAACTTGAAAGAAAAAGACCGACACTCGGTTAAATGGATAAGCATGAAAAGAACACGATCCTGACAAAACAAGATGATGATTGAAGAGCACAACATCACAATGCCTCCGAGCGAAAGAATAAAGCTAGACCGTTGGGATAAAGGACGGAGAAAATGACAACTTCTAACAATTGAATTTGGAAGGCATCCTTGCAAGAAGGTTAGAATAGAGTTGTTGGAAGACCAACAACGAAAAGAATAAGTTGTAGTGGGCTTATGGAAACATCTCAACATTATGAGGTGACAACCGGCCACTAACGGAAACAATTGCTTGCTTGAGATTAACGAAGAGATGAAAGCTTGTTCCATCAAGATGGAAAAAGATAACTTGGGTCATTAATAAGCACCAAAATAGCAACATTCCTTAGGGAAGGCTTTAGGTGAAATCTATACCAAGATAACTCCAATGAAGAGATTGATGGTTGAAAAGATCTCTTGAACAAAGAAAAAGATGGATTTAAATATGTCACTCTTGAAAACTTGTGAATCATGAAACGAAGGAAATTATCAAGAATGACCTAACACCACCTCAGAAGATAAGGTAGAAAAATTGCACTTTGGAATGCAAGATGAAGAATGCTTGAACTCCTCAAAACAAGACATGTGTTGAACACCATGTTTAATTTTGAGTATAGCACTGATCTTAACTTCAAGAGAAATCTTGAAGAACAATTGAAGAATGAAAAGGAATCCTTGCGAACCACCATGTAGAGCCTCCATGAAGAACTCCGGTAATAAAAGGATGATAAAAAGAAAGGGAAGTTGAAAACACAAGGTGAAGCCTTGCAATGATTTAGATGGACTTGGGACTATATAATGAAAACTTTGAACTCCGGAAAAGAAAAGATGAAGCATCTCGAACGAAATGTGATATGATAAACAAACTCCGGAAGAAGAGATGAACAACTTAAGGAAATTGATACTATACGAACTCGGAGGAAAAATTAATCACTTGGATGAAATAATAATAAGAATTAGTTATGTATCCTTCACCAATTAAAATTGATGACAACAGCGGATTTGGCATACTACTTATTCTCATAGAAAGGATTAAGATAGATATGGCATAACTTGAGAAGGTCTTCAATGAACCACGGTAGGATTTGGAAAAACGAATGAATTGATATGATAACAAAGAAAGAGAACTCTTGAGCGAACCACCATAAGAATTGAAATTGAGCGTAGCAAATGCACAAATCACGGGAAGAATTGGAGAAAAAAATCGAAGATACTTGAGAGGATTTAGATACAAGATAATGAAGAGATCATGAACTGATTAGAGGATATTTGAATGATTCACGGTAAGATTTGGAAAACAAGAGCTGAAAGCTAAGAATGAGAATTATGAAATGATGGCCTTGGAGAAAGAAGTGAAACAACTCATGAAATGCTCCGGATGGGTATGAAAAGAATTCTCACAATCGAAACAATTACTGAGAGAATGGCATCAATCTAGAACCATGAAGCTTGAAGAGAATGGAGCAAGATTTAAGAGAACCTCTTCTTGGTCTTCAAATGCATGAGAATGACGAGGAGAAACACCATCATGAATTAGTTGAGGCACTCGAAATGAAGAATATAAAGGTTGAACCAACTGATGAAAAGAATTTGAAAGCGACCTTGGAGAAGGCATGTGGTGATGAAAATTCATTCTTCGTCAAACTCGAAAAGAATTTGAGAATGGCTCGGAATAATTAGAAGAGTCGGGTAAGATCCTGGAAAAGGACACGTGGGTTAGGGCCCACTCAAAAGAGAACACTGTTGAACAATTTAAAAGAGATGTTGCACGGTTGAATTAAATGACTTGAATGAGATACCAATCTCGAAAGAGCTTGAGCGAATCACGAGTGGAAACACGAATCTTGAGATATCTTGAGCACTCGGAATAACAAATAGCGAAGTAGGATGATAATGAGGTGCACGGTATGAGAAGACATTGAAATGAGGAAAAGGTATGATCAACAAAACTTGACTTGAATCCACTGGAGAAGAGAAAGGAAGAGGAATAGCGAACTAGTAGAACATCTTCTTGAGAACCACGGTAAGAACATTGACGGAAAAGAATGGAGAAACTTCACAAAAATAAAAGGATACTTGGTAAAGAAATCTTAGTCCTTGAGGAAAAAAGGGTGGGTGGGCTGGAAAAACAAAGGCAACTTAGAGCGGAGAAACAAACACCGTTGAGAAGAAATGATAATTGGTCTTCTTGATGTTGAAGTGATCGGATCCACTTGAAGAGAAACACGCCGGTTGAAAAGGATTGACATGACAATCTCGATTGTCGAGAAGGATTAGTATTCACATCGAGATCGAGAACACCATTTCGGAAAGGTATGGAATCAACACTTGACATTGAAGCAACTCGAATACCACAACTCAAAACAAAAACAAAGGAACTGCTTGAGAATAAGCGGAACAAACATATGATAGAGATTTAGATCCGAAGTTTTCAGTGGTGGGGCCTACGGGCTCGATCATATAGCACCATCATGTACAAGGCGATGCACATGACATCTGAAGCGTCCCAGTCGAGCATAGCCAAGGACTCTTTAAGACCTGCGAGACCACTTGTAAAACCAACCGTGAATAGGCGGACCACTAGGCGTCGAACACCAATTTCAATCATACATCCGTCGGAAAGATATCGTAAAGCTACTTGAATTCCCACCTATGAAACTCCGAAATTTTCGGTTATGCAATCAGGTGTTGGGGATACGAGGAAGCATAATATCTCACCCAAAACTAGCAAATCCTACATCCATTTGTATCCATCCTTCACACATAACCAAGAAACCTTGAAATCGTCTACCTCAACCTTGAACAGCATCCGTTATACAAGTTATGGCAATACTCCGTACTCACCTCGATCTTTGGGTTACTCGAGTTATCTCACCAACAAGCGCATAAAAGAGATTTTCGATGTCGGCGTACTAAACTGGTATTCGAGGCAATGATAATAAAATTCGACAACACCTCCGAGCTCAACTCCGGGACACTTCCACTAAACCCTGACAGGAGGCACCAAGACAATGTTCTCATCATAAAACCATGAAGATGATTCAAGATACCAGCGTGATCCTAAAAAAATTTAGTGAAATTTGAGAAGAGAAGAGTAAAACTCTACGTCAGGATGCCTTACCAAGGCGATGAAGAAACTGAGGGAGTAAAAAATTCTAACTCTCCGATATATATAATCCTAAATGACTCAAAACATTTTTCTAGACACAACTCGGCTAAAGCGATCAAGCGGTGGGGCTCCTAAGGTCGGGGGCTCGATTACCAACAAGCAGCCCAGTGCAGCTATATCTCCCGTGTGAAGGCACGACTTAGAGCATAACATTGAAATAAATGTCATAAGTGAGGTAATCTTCACACAACCCATGTAATATATAAGGAAAGAGATACATAGTTGGCTTACAATCGCCACTTCACACAATTACATGAATAAAGCATTACATCATCCGGATACAATCAAAAGGTCGACTACAGACAAAATAAAGAAAAGAAGACCCCCAAATCGACAAAGGTCCCGATCGTAACTTGTTGGGCTCCACTCTTGATCAACTAAAAGCGACACAACACAAAGGCAAGATCTTCATTGAGCTCCTCCTTGAGCTTAGTTGCATCACCCTTTCGATAATAAAAACACCTGCAAACTGGTTTTGGAAGTATCCATGAGTCACACGGACTCAGCCATCTCACACCATGAGATCAAGACTATTTAGCTTATGGGTAAGGTAAAGGCGTAAAGTGGAGACTGCACAGCGACTAGCATATATGGTAGCTAACATGTCGCAGTAAGAGGAGCGAAAGAGAAGGCAGCGCAGTTGATAAAAGTATGATAATCAAGTGATCCTATAGCAACCTACTTCGTCAAATATAACATCACTCACCGTGTTCACTTGAGTCCATCGCCCGGAAAAAGACCATCAGTTACACACCGATTGATGTATTTTAATGCGGATCTAGTGTCAACTTATCTACATGGGACATTAACAAATTCCCATCTTCACATAATGAGACACGGCTCTCGAAGTTTATAACCTGCGGGGGTTTCCCAACTGTAGCCCATGAAGCAAGCTCTCGCGATCAGCGAAGAATAGACCTTCTCGGGAAGATCGATCCGGTCTCGGAATCCCGTTTACAAGACATTTACGACAATGGTAAAAAACAAGACCAACAAACGCCCGGATGTGCAAACAAATCCTGATAAAGCTGCATATCTCGTTCTCTCGAGCACTTCGGATTGAGTAAACTTCTGGTAAAGGCGACCCAAAAGTTACCCCAGTGGCCCCAGCGGTTGAGACCGGCACCTATGAAACAGCAGCCAGGGGTATAAAAGATGACCCTCGAACCGAAACCCAAGGGAAAAAGGGCTAGGTGAGGCAAATGGTAAAACCAGGTTGAGCCTTGCTGGACAAGTTTATTCAAAGCGAAACTGTCAAGTCCATAAATCACCCGACGCGTTAGGAGCATAAAATCCAGGAACATACACGGTATGATGCGGAAACTAGGCGGCAAGAGTGGAACAAAACACGAGGCATAAGGCCGAGCCTTCCACCCTTTACCAAGTATATAGATGCATTAATAATATAAGAGATATTGTGATATCCCAACACAACGCTGTCCACCATGGAGAAATCTTCAACTTCACGCAACTACAGCGCTATAAGAGGGGCTGAGCAAAGCGGTAACATAGCCAATCAATGGCTTGCTAGGAATGGTGTCAAAGGTTAGAGGTTTGACATGGCAATTTGGGAGGCTGACAAGCAAATGGTAGGCATCGTAGCATTGGCATAGCAAAAAGCGAGCAACTAGCATAGCAAAGATAGTAGTGATTTAGGGTATGATCATCTTGCGAGATCCAAGGAAGAAAAGCGAGTCCATGAAGAAGACGAGCAGGCGTGGTCGAGCGAATCCTCACAACTCCGAAGCAAACCGAAGCTAACGAGAGAAGCAAACCGGAAAGAAACAAACAACATGGTAAACACACAAGCATAAACATG
>JAHHZJ010003778.1:0-35764 GCA_021437245.1 Aegilops speltoides
CAATTGCTTCTTCATCAACCACCCCACCTCTTCAAACCTTGCCCACCATACAATTTCACCCCAACAACCCAATTTTGTTTGAGTTGTGGTTTGTGTCTCCTAAGGTGTTTGACTCTTAGGGCGGCCTTCAACTCTGACCGTGTATAGCCCATCATTCCACTTCGCATCGCCTAGTGCAACACCACCTCCGCTTTCCTACCACCATTTTGACATTTGTCATTTGAGATTTTGAGTTTCGGTTTTTCCGTTTCCTAAGGTGTTTGGCTCTTAGACGATCTCCATCATCTTGGTATCTACGAAGAACACCCACTCATCATAAAGGATGGTAACCTCGCGACCCTTTTATATACCCTTGCAATTGCATTGTTAACCTAGCCCATTTTCGTCCTTACCTATCGAGACTAGCCATTTAGTATTAAAGCGTTACTTGTGCACATTAGTGGTCCATACCTTCCATAGCATACATACCATATCATATTGGTATCATATGTCCATTTGCCTCAAGTTTGTTCCGCATATACACAATTGCTATCTTAGTTTTGCATTATACAAAAGTGGCATAGAAAAAAAAAAGCTTTAAGCAAAAAGAGGCAAAGAGCTGTGAGCAAGTGCCATAGCATCATACCCATTGCACATAAGATTGTCAAATCTACATCATATGATATCATGCTTGAAAACACGGGAACCATACATACATAGCATACTTGGGATAGAAAAGAATACCCATTTTGCATCTTATAGGTTGTGCACAAGTTGTATCCGCCTATTGAGCAATCGTGCTAGCGTCTCTCTTGAGTTGTGCAACCGGCGTTTTCCGTGGATTCACATTTTGTGCTCATTCCTTGGTTTTTGACCCCATTTATCTATCCGTGTGTGTGTTTCCGTGTACCTTTCATTGCTATTGGTTCATTTGTTTCACTTGCATTTGTGAATCTCTTTCAACATTATTGTCTCTTGCTAACATTTTGCATTAAATTTTTGTGCCACTATCCTCACCGAGCTCTACCATAAGACTTTACTTGGGGTGTGGTGAACAAGTCCGTACCAATTCCACTATTCTTTCATCTCACAGTGAAAGCAGATACATCCTCAACATTGGGAAAAGGTAACTTGTCGTTATCTCATTTCCTACTCACCTCTACTCGAGTCTTGTGATGGATAGGCAAGGCATTTCATCCTCGGTCTACAACAACAACGGCGAGTTCGATGCCATGAACAACAACTACGGCGCCAAGATGGACAAGCGCATGGAGAGATCAAGGCCCTCATCAAGTCTACAAGCGATCTTCCTCATCTTAGGAAGATGCTCAAGAGCACATCCTTCGAGCTACCACCTCGGCAAGATCACATCGACATCGACACCATCACCAACAAACGTGAAGGTCAGAGCTCAACACCAACAACGCTCAATGACTACCATCTCCTTGCATCTTCACCAAGTGACTTCAAGGCATCTTCGCCTCACGGACATATGGCATCTTCATGACAAGAACCTCAAGACTACACTCAAGAGAAACTACCCAAGCTCAAGTCCGCGACTTCCCACGAGCTACTACGACCTCGACACCAGTAGAACATCAATACCATTATTACACCCACAGCCCCATGCTGCTATACATCTTGGACCAATTACTGGAGGCTACATGCCGCCAACTAAATTACAAGGTACTTTGGTTTCTTGGTAATGATTCTAATATTCATGAGAATATGATCTTGCCTAAATTGGATACATTTGTTTTGCTTACAAATGAAGGGAATAGCTTGGAAGGATGAACATTGGAACAAGAACACACATGGAGTTGATGGCATGCATAAGGAGATCAAAACGCAGTTACAAGTGATGATTTGGGACTTTGAAGCCACCATAAGGAGTGCATGAAGCCTTGGTGAAAGATACAAAGATGCCACTTCATAATATTAAGTCCATAGGCTATTCTAGGTCTTCTTGTCACCTTGTTATTAGGCCAGGCCCATGTAATTTCAAAATACATTAGTATAGGCTATTTTTTAAATCCGTATGTGTGTGGAAACAAAGATAGGGTTAGTTTGGACCCCTCCACCAAAGGCCACGAAATTCACCCCCTCTTCCTCCATATATACAGCCCTTAGGGCACCGTTTAGACTTAGGTTTTGTTTAGATCAAAGTTAGCCATATATGCAACTTGGCGTGCCGTTTGTGTTGACGACCTTGACAAAGGCGTCCGAGAACCCCACCTTGATCAATAAAGCTTTTCATCTTATATGCAAATATCCAGTTTGCAATCTCAGTTTCTTGCTTGTTCTTCGTTTGCTCGCGCGAAGCGGACCCTCGTGGTCGGAGTTGATGCGATGCTCGGTGTGGTCGATAACCTCTCGGAGTTAGTTTAGCGATTGCTAAAGCGCAGCGTCCCTCGCCGCGTTAAGTAGTCGGATCGTCAAAGTCGACTTCCACAAAAGCGAAATCCACCATCTCATCGAAGGCAGGACACCTTAGCCTCTATCAAGTGTTGTCCAGTTTCCGGAGTTGCTCGGTGAGATTTTACAGTTTAAGTAGTTTAGATCGAATGCATTCTTCATACCTCACGGTCCGAAAAAGCGAAAAAAAAATTAGGGTTTAGGTCGTCATCCCAGAACCAATCTGAGCCTTTGCATAATCTTTTCTGTATTTGCGTTTGTTGAATTTGCGGTTTGCATAAATGAAGTATCGATTCTTTGGTCTTAGAGTCTAGTCTTTTAGGTTTGAGTTACGGTCATAAGTTATCACTTGCCGCCCGCTTTGCCATCATCGCCGCCCCCGCCATCTACCACCACGCTGCTCCCATACAGCGAATCCGAATCCCATATACCTACGATGCCATATGCCACCACAGTTGCCATATACCACCACCATATATCACCACCAATCCAAGTTCCTTGCATATTAGATTTGTTTACGGGATCCATCTAAATTTCCGATTAAGTGTTTCCTTATAAAAGGTAGGTTTGAGTTCAGCATAATCTTTTCTGCGTCCATAGAAAGTCAAGACCACCTTGGTTTAGGCCCAAAAAAAAAAAAAGCATGCAGGATAAAAAATTTTAAAATATCCTATTTTTAGGTGTTTCTAAGCGTATTGAGCGATCGCATTTATAGAAAGTTTTTGACCCGTTTCAGATTTTGAATTAAGGCATTCAAAAAAAATTTGGTCGAAAAAATTTAGTGCCCATCCTGTCGATTTGACCTGGAAGAGTTTTGAGACACTTTCGCCATATAGTGATTTTCGCAAAAAAAAAAAAAAACGCAAAAAAAAAAAAAAAAAAAAAAAAAGCGTATAAACAAAAAAAAAAGCGAATGAAAAAAATTCAGAGTGTGCTTTTCCTTTGTTTGGTGCAGCGCGTGTGATTTTGTTAGTGTTCTAGGCTCGCGTCTCTGCGTTCGGTCTAGCCTAGGACCAACACAGTACCGTCGTTGAGCGTTTATTCAACTTTGCATCTCTGTTTGATTCCGCTTGACCCTTTTGCTACCATATTATAAGCCTTCCCAGCTCCACATACATCTACGTAAATGCGTTTGATTCTCCTGATAAATCGCTATGGCCAAGCTTTGAGAGTTTTGACTACAGGGTTTGCCGATCACCACTGTCTTTGCTGGTAAGAAGCTGGTAAAATTTGAGATTTGCTTCCGCAGGTTGTGATGTACCACCACACCACCACCACCACTTCCTAGTAGTCATGGGATCATATTCTTGTGTATTTCTATTGCTGCTAACCATGGCGAGGGAACATGATGGTGAGAGTGATTGGGAGAACACGACAAACAAACAGCTACATGATAAGTTTGAGCAAATGATGATTGGACCCAGGTGCAAGATGTGGTAAACAGATTGTGAGGCCATGGAAGATAGATAGCATTGAAGGCGTTTGAAACGAAGCTTGATAGCAAGTTTGATGAATTGCTCGCGCGTTTTCCACAACCACCGCCAGGCTGCACCTCTCGCACCTCTGCAGCGACAACAACTCGCCCCCTTAGAATCGGTATGGGCCAAGCTCAAGCGTGTTCCTGATGAGCCAGGACAAAATTGATGCTGCCGCTGCTTCTCTTTGTTGGTTATTCGGCTGGCTCTGCTTTCTACTGCTGCTTTGATACCAAGTGAGGATGATGGTATGTGGAAGATTACGAGGATGAGGTTGATCAACATCGAGAACTACGTGCAACCACCAGCACCACAACCACAGTGTGGTCCACATGCAAATAATGGCAATGTGGGGCTCCCCCCTGTCTGCGTGATCATGACCATCTCCCTAAGCTGAAGTGGAATATTCCACCATTTGAGGGTAGATATGTTTCACGATATATATCTTACTTGGGAGTTAGAAACTGAACAACGATTTACATGTTTACAATATCACGAGGAAGCGTGTTCTGCTGCTGTTTTGTGCCTTCCTCTAGTTTTGCATGTGTTTGGTGAATGCGAACATTGTAGATTATATCCTGTTCGAGCTACTTGGGCTGCTTTGAAAACTGCTATGCGTTATCGTTGGGTTCCTCCATATTATCAACGTGAATTACTTCCAAAATTGCAGCGTTTAAGACAAGGAAAAAATTATGTAGAAGAATATTATCGGGAATTGCAAACTGAAATGTTATAGATGTGAGTATTGAGGAGAATGAAGCTATGCTTGCGTTTTACTGGTGGATTAAATAGAGAGATTGAGACCATTCCTAGACTATAAGGATTATAATAATATCTTCGTTTATTCCATCTTGCTTGTAAAGCTGAAACGTGAAGTCTGCAGGATCATGTGAACGTTGGTAGCGCGCTAACTTTTACTGTGGTCGACCTTCATCATGGACACCAGTGCATCATCTACTTCCCTTGCACCATCACCTCCTTCAGGTGCCACCTCCAACCATGATACAAAGCGAGCTGACCACCACCACTCTCGCCAAGAACACGCTGCCGAACACACTTATGACTCTTCTTCTTCCATTGGCGTCAGAGGCACACAAGTGATATTATTTATCAAATCGTTGTAAGGAAGAAGGACATTTTGAGAAGAATGCAAATCTCAGCGTGTGGTGATTACTCTTGAGGATGGTGGGTATGATCCGCTAGTGACTATGATGAGGAGACTTTGGCTCTTATTACACATGAGGAACACGGTGGAGATGATTACGATCATGAGACACAATACATAGCTCTGCGAAGATCTTTGACCAGTATGAATGTTTAATTACTCAGCGTGTTTTGAGTGTGTGGTTTACACAAACTGAGCAAAATCGGAGGCATAATTTGTTCCATACAAAGGGAGTTGTGAAGGAGCGTTCTATTATCGTCATCATAGATGGAGGGGACGCAACAATTTGGCTAGCATGGAGATGGTGGAGAAGCTATCTCTCACCACAAGACCACATCCACATCCTTACTACATCCAATGGTTCAACAACGGCGGCAAGGTTAAATTAACACGCTACTGTTAATTGTGCATTTAGTATCTCTACATATCTCTGATTATGTTGATTGTGATGTGGTACCTATGCAAACATGTTCCTTGTTGCTTGGTAGACCATGGCAATTTGATAAAAATTCGTACACCATGGTAGAAACAATCGATATACTCTTGTTCATAAGGATAAAAGTATTACTTTGCTTCCTATGACTCCACAGTCCATTTTGAAAGATGATATTAATAGAGCTAATAAAAGCAAAAGCAGGAGAAAAATAAGAGTGAAAATCAGATTGTGGCAAAGAATTTGAAGCACACATGAAGCCTAATAATAAGCCATCTCATGTTGTACGAAATTAAATTGAAAAGTGCATGTTTACCTGCCACCAAATCTGATATTGATGAAATAGATTTTGGCAAATCTATTTGCTATGCTTTTGTGTGCAAAGAGGCATTATTTTCATTTGAGGGCGTGCCCTCCTCTTTGCCCCTCTTTGTCACTAACATTTTGCAGGAGTTAGCGGCGTCTTTCCACAAGGCGTGCCACGGGATTACCACCTATTAGAGGATTGAGCATCAAATTGACTTAATTCCGGTGCATCATTACCAACCATGCACCATCTGGTACCAATCCGGAGGGCGAAAGGAGATTATCGTCAAATCAGGAGGGCTGCTGGAAACAAAGGTTATATCTGCCAGATCCCTTAGTCCTTGTTGTTCCTATTATTCTAGTGCCGAAAAAGGATGGTACGTCACGTGTGTGTGTTGATTGTAGAGAGGCATCAATAATATTACTATTGATTATAAATCACACTATTCCTAGGCTAGATGATATGCTTGATGAATTGGTGGCTCTACAATATTCTCCAAAGATGATTTGCGTAGTGGATACCATCAAATTCGTAAGTAATTGGGAGATGAATGGAAAACAGCATTTAAAAACTAAGTTTGGATTATATGGTGGTTAGTCATGCCTTTTGGGTTAACTAATGCACCTAGTACTTTCATGAGATTAATGAGCGAAGTTTTACGTGCTTTCATTGGACGATTTGTGGTAGTTTATTTTGATGATATCTTGATTTATAGCAAATCTTTGGAAGAACATTTGGAACATTTACGTGCTGTTTTTTAATGCTCTCGTGAGTACGTTTGTTTGATAACCTTGGGAAGTGCACCTTTTGCACCGACCGCGTATCTTTTCTTAGCTATGTTGTTACTCCACTGAGAATTGAAGTTGATAAAGCCAAGATTGAAGCTATTGAGAGTTGGCCACAGCCCAAAGCAGTCACACAAGTGAGGAGTTTCCTTGGCCTCATTGGTTTCTATAGGCGTTTTGAGAGATTTCAGCACCATTGCTGCACCTCTCCTTGAGCTTACAAAGAGAGATGTGCCTTTTGTTTGGGGTACCGCCTGAGGAAGAAGCCTTCATGATATTGAAAGCTAAGTTGACACATGCTCCTTACTCCAACTTCTGATTTTAATAAGACTTTTGAGCTTGAATGTGATGCTAGTGGAATTGGATTAGGAGGTGTGTTATTACAAGATGTGAAACCTGTTGCATACTTTTACGAAAAATTGAGTGGAGCCTAATCGAATTATTCTACTTATGATAAAGTTATATATGCTCTTGTTAGGACTTTAGAAACATGGCAACATTATTTATAGCCCAAGAATTTGTTATACATTACGATCATGAATCTTTGAAACATATTAAAAGTCAAGCTAAAATGAATCATTAGACATGCTAAATAGGTTGAATTCATTGAGACTTTCCCTTATGTCATTAAACACAAGAAGAATAAAAGAAAATGTTATTCTTGATGCATTGTCTAAATCGCTATACTATGCTTTCACAACTTGACTTCAAAATATTTGGTTTGGAGACCATCAAAGATCAATATGTGCATGATGCTGATTTTAAAGATGTATTGCAGAATTGTAAAAAGAACATAGAACATGGAACAAGTTCGTCATTAATGATGGATTTACTGTTTACGTTCTAACAAGCTATGCATTCCGGCTAACTCCGTTAAGTCTTTTGTTGTTGCGGGGGCGCATGGAGAGGACTAATGGGACACTTTGGCGTGAAGAAGGCGAGGATATACTAGCTACACATTTCTTTTGGCCAAAGATGAGGCCGGGATGTTGGCGTTTTGTTGCTAAGCTGCACTACATGTCAAAAAAGCTAAGTCCGACTCAATCCTCATGGTTTATATATGCCTTTGCACTTACCTAGTGTTCCTTGGGAGGATATATCTATGGACTTTGTTTTAGGTTTACCTCGAACAAAGAAGGGAGGATAACATATTTGTTGTAAATGGATAGATTCTCGAAAATGGCACACTTTATACCATGTCATAAAAGCGATGATCTGACCCAATGTTCTTTGATTTGTTCTTTCGTGAAATTATTAAGCTTGCATGGTGTGCCAAATACTATTGTTTCAGATCGTGATACTAAATTTCTTAGCCACTTTTGGAGATGTTTATGGGCTAAGTTGGGGACTAAACTACTTTTAGTACTACTTGTCACTTTAAGTGATGAACAAATGAAGTAGTCAATAGAACATTGTCTACTATGCTTAGGGCTGTTTTGAAGAATAATAAGAAAATGTGGGAAGAATGCTTGCCTCATATTGAATTTGCTTATAATCGTTCATTGCATTCTACTACTAAGATGTGCCCTTTTGAAATTGTGTATGGTTTCCTACCTCGTGCACCTATTGATTTATTGCCTCTTCCATCTTGGAGAAGATTAATTTTGATGCTAAAAGAACGTCTTTGAGTTGATTTTAAAAATGCATGAGTTAGCTAAGGAAAACATTGGCGTATGAATGCTAAATATAAACTTACTGGAGATAAAGGGTAGAAAACATGTTGTGTTTGCACGGAGATCTTGTTTGGTTACATTTGCGTAAGGATAGATTTCACGATTTGCATAAATCAAAGCTAATGCCACGTCTTTCTTGGTCCCTTTAAGGTGTTGGAGAAAGTAAATGATAATGCAGATAAACTTGAGCTTCTTGCAGATTTTGAGGTTAGTCCCACTTTTAACATTCTTGATTTGAAGCCATATTTGGGTGAGGAAGATGAACTTCCATCGAGGGCGACTTCATTTCAAGAAGGGGAGGATGATGAGGACATCAATACCATTGTTACACCCACTGACCTCTGTGCTATACATCTTGGACCAATTACTAGAGCTCGCGCGCCAACTAAAGTACAGTGCTTTGTTTCTTGGTAATGATTCTAATATTCATGAGAATGATGATCTGCCTAAATTAGGATACATTTGTTTTGCTTACAAATGAAGGGCCTAGCTTGGAGAAGGATGAACATTGGAGCAAGAACACACATGGAGTTGATGGCATGCATAAGGAGATCAAAGCGGAATTACAAGTGATGATTTCGAGGACTTTGAAGCCACCATAAGGAGTGCATGAAGCCTTGGACGAAATATACAAGATGCCACTTCATAATATTAGGTCCATAGGCTATTCTGGAATGCTGCGTCACCTTATTATTAGGCGAGGCCCATGTAATTTCGAAATACATTAGTATAGGCTATTTTTAGAGTCCGTGTATGTGGGGAAACAAGAGATAGGGTTAATTTGGACCCCTCCACCAAGGCCACGAAATTCACCCCTCTTCCTCCATATATACAGCCCTTAGGGCACCGTTTAGACTTGGGTTTTGTTTAGATCAAAAGTTCAGCCATAGCTGCAAACCGGCATGCTTACGTTTGTGTTCAACGACCAGACAAAGGCGTCACAGAAACCCACCTTGATCAATAAAGCTTTCATCTTATATACGCAATATCCAGATGCAATCTCGATTTCTTGCTTGTTCTTCGTTTGCTCGCGGGGAAGCAGACCCTCGTGGTCGAGGTTGATGCGTGCTCGGCGTGGTCAATAACCTCTCGAGTTGGTTTAGCCATTGCTAAAGGCGCTGACGTCCCTTGCGTTCGTGATCGGATCGTCAAAGTCGACTTCCACAAACGAAATCCACCATCTCATCGAAAGGCAGGACACCTTAGCCTCTATCACAACTCGTGTCTAAGGAGTCCTTAGCCATTAGACTATGTAAGGTGCGGATGCTTCTTCTTGACCAATTGAACTTGGGTATAGTTTCTTCTCTTGCCAAGTTGTAGCAACACCTCCATCGATGATGACCTTAAGCCGATCGCACATTGATGCCGGCCTTTGTGTGGAAGGTAGCCGTCAGTCTTCTTCTTTGTTGATCATGTTGAAGTACCTCGACTTTGGGCTGGCAAGTTGATGGGCTTGACTTCATCTAAAGACTTGATCATCTTCATCCTCGTTGATGCGGTGTGGGCACTTGCCCGATAGTGTCCATTTCATCTTCATTCGATGAGTCGTGGGTGCCATAAATGGTTGAGTATCGTAGTGCAACTTTTGGTGCATTCATATGACTTGGCCTAAACGCATAAATCAACATGAAGACCTTGTCTTGTGGTCTCCTCGGTTGGAGTAGATGACGAAGCACATGGCTTGGGTTGCTTGTAGTAACGAGAAGACTTGAACTTCTAGAGATTTTTCTTATGTAACTTGACTTGTCGTCGTTGCTTGAAAGGCTTTGAAGTCGGAGCATCCACGTTCATCCCCATGTGCCTCAGGCTACTCCAAGCCCCAAGGATACATATGGCCAGAGGCCTCTGGGCTATGCAAGCTGACAGACACAGGTGAATTCACTCCTCTTGAACAGTCACTTTCCATATGAACCATGACTACTACCTCATGCGTGGACCTTGTATACTTTCAGGTACAACCGGGATGGCCAAGGAGAATCAAGGACCAAGGCCAAGCATGGAAGAGAAGATGGAAGAAAAGGAGAAGAAGAAGATGGAAGCTGGCTGGCTGAAAACCGAGGCGGACGTCCGGAACGCCCGTCCAGGATCATCCAAGACCCAGTAGGATCATCCGGACCTCTCCCGGATCGTCCGGGTAGATGGCTATGTAAAGCACCCAACAGGCTCTGGTAGAAGGGATCATCCGAACTCGTCCAGGATCCTCCAGGACCCGATGCAGGATCATCGGGACCCGATAGGATCATCCCGGCCTTACTGCAGCACTGCGACTTAGGCGAGGCCGTGTACCCCTCGCCCCTCACCGCCCCGTGGCTTAGCACTTTATAAATAGACCTCCTCCTCCCCACTTTGAGGGTTAGCGTTGGTTTAGCTCAAGTTAGGGTAGAAACTCACGGCTCATCTGTCGAATCTCATACTCGTGAGAAATGGCGGCCTCTTAGGAGAGAAGATCCTCTCGGATACCTGAACCCCTTTATGGGAAGATCCCCTCGTGGATTCAAGACCTCCTCTCGGAGATGAGCGGTTCCTTTGTATCCTTACCTAGTTGTTCATGTATCTTGTGGATCTCATGTGTATGTTGATCTAGCACTTGTGTGATCGATTCCTTGTTGGTTGATGATTCTCTCTCGTTTTTCCCGTGTTTCCCTCGTGCTTCCGCGTGGTCCGTGTTTCCTTTGTAGGATCCTCAAGCGTGAAAGATCGCGAATTAGGGTTCCACCCTACATCATATGGTATCATGAGCCCACGTTGATCACGTTTTTGGAGCCCTAACCCGGCGATTTCTAGCTTGATTTTGTGTGTTCTTGTCCTAAATCCCGAAATCCCCACCAAAAATAGCCCCCAAATTTTTTGTGATTTGTTGGTTTTGATGATGTTTTGTTGATTTTGATCCATGGATTTGCTTGGTTTCATGTGGATCTAGCATCTCCCCAAGTTTCCCCACCTTCCATCCACGAAATCGTCAAATTTTGACCCAAAAATCCTCCATTTCCTTTCATTCGACTCCCGAGAAAACCGTCGGCGGATTGACTTGGCGGATCATCCGGACCTTCTCCGGATCATCCGGACCATTCCCCGAATCAGCTGGGCGCCCCCCGGGCGTCCGGATAAACCGCGCACCAACGAACCGAGACGAGCGAACCCGGATCATCCGGATGTCCTCCGGATCATCCGGACATAGCCGGATGAGCTGGACCTCCTCCCGGATCATCGATTAACCCTAGAGTGACTGACAATTGAAATTTTGTTTTGGCCATAACTAATTCATCCGAACTCCGATTTTGGCGTTCTTTAGCTTCGTCTTGAAGCCATTGACATCCCCATCCCACAAAAATACCACCAACACCATTTGACACCATCAAATTTTTCTGAAATTTGGTATCTTTGCCTAGGCCCTCCACCATATCATCCGCATTACCACCACGACTTCATAACCTAACCCATTTTGTTCCCCATTGCATATGTGGTTGTTTGAGTTGTGACTAGAGTCTCCTAAGGTGTTTGGCTACTGCCAGGGACAATTGCTTCTTCATCAACCACCACCACCATTTCCGCATAACCTTGCCCACCATACATTTCCACCCCCAACTTAACAATAGTTGTTTGAGCTTGTTTGAGATGTGGCTTGTGTCTCCTAAGGTGTTTAGGCTACTTAAGGCCGTGTTAACTTCAAATCTTACTCGTGTATAGCCCATCATTCCACTTCCGCATTGCCTAGTGCAACACCACCACAGCTTTCCGCTACCACCATTTGACATTTGTCATTTGAGATTTTTGAGTTTGCGGTTTTCCGTTTCCTAAGGTGTTTGAGCTACTTAGGGCGAGTCTCCATCATCTTGGTATCTACACCAAGAACACTGCCACTCATCATCGAAAGGGCGGTAACCTCAACGACACCATTGTATATACCCTTGCAATTGCATTGTTAACCCCTAGCCTATTTTGCGTCACTTACCTATCGAGACTAGCCATTTGAGTATTGCCACAGCGTTACTTGTGCACATTAGTGGTCTACACCTTCCATTGCATACATACCATATCATCTTGGTATCATATCATCCATTGTGCCTCAAGTTTGTTCCTTGCATATACACAATTGCTATCTTGGTTTTGTGCATTGTGCATAAGTGGCCATAGAGGAAAAAAAAGAGAGAAAAAAGCTTTTAAGCAAAAGAGAGCAAAAAGAGCTCGAAGTGAGCAAGTGCCATAGCATCATATCCCATTGCACATAAGATTGTCAAATCTACATCATATGATCTCATGCTTGAGAGAAACACGGGAACCATACATACATAGCATACTTGGGATAGAAAAGAATATCCATTTTGCATCTTATAGGTTGTGCACAAGTGTCATTATCCGCCTATTGAGCAATCGTGCTAAGCGTCTCTCTTGAGTTGTGCAACACGGCGTTTTGGTGGATTACACATTTTGAGCTCATTCCTTGGTTACCTGACCCCATTTATCTATCCGGTGTGTGTGTTTCCGTGTGCCATTCTTTGCTATTGATCCATTTGTTTCACTTGCGAATTTGTGATTCTTTTTCATCATTATTGACTCTTGCTAACATTTTGCATTAAATTTTTGTGCCACTATCCTCCCGAGCTCCACTATAAGCTTTACTTGTGTAGGTGTGAGAATCGAGCAAGATTGGTACCAATAGTGCTATTTCATTGTCCACATTTGAGTGAACTTGATTCATCTTCAACTTTGGTCAAAGGTACATTGGTATCGTTCTTCTCATTCTCCCTCATATTTGCTCGAGTCTTGTGATGGATAGGCAAGGCATTCCCTCTCCGGTCTCACTGACAACAACGGCCGGTGAACAACTACATCTCCAAAGCGTCTATCTTGATCTACAGCGACAAATGCAAAGGCGCACAATCAAGATTGCGTGGCGCGCCGAGAACATCTCCATCGACATTTGTCACTCCGAAGCAAGGAAAAGGGACTACATCGACGAAGCTTGCCGCACATAAAGAGGAGCAAGATGCAAGGATGGAGGAGATTAGAGCCTTGATCAAGTCTTCTTCCCTTCATCATCTTCAAAGGCGATGGCCGGTCAAGACCTACAAGTCTTTGAACGCAAACAAGATGCAAAGCGCAAGTCGTCCAAGTCTACATCTACATGGACGACCATCATTCACGTTCGATCCACATACGTCATGAAGGAAAGTCACCTCCAAGCAACATGTATGCCGCAACGACTGACAGAGCGACATCTACTACGAGCTCCAAGCACGACAGCAGACATCATCATCATGAAGATGCTCCACTGGCGCAAATGCACAAGTCCCAACAAGACCTACTTCATGCCAAGTCCAAGCTTCAAGAGCACAAAAGAAGACCATGAGATGACCACCACCAAGGCGGCACTTCGGCTACACCAACCACTTTGGCATCTTAAGCAAGTGCTATCAATGCATCTTAAGTCTTTGGATGTGCGGCATCTTCGCCTACTTCCACGAGTGCGCCTACATCGACTTCATCAAGTCCAAGCGACCAACTACGAGTGAGGCGACACTTCCATCTTGGAAGCCCCTCAAGGAAGATGGCGAGCATGGGAAACTCCCTTGGTCATGGACCACGAGCTATGAGGTGCCACATCATATGGGCCTCCCACACCAAGGGCGTGACAAGAAGGTCGAGCAAGGGCCATCCCTTCTACCCGCAGCGACAGGAGTTGAGAATGGAGACATTTGCACCTACACCTCTCAAGCACCCACATATGTCGAGATGCCCCAAGTGCCATGTGAGGAGGCCACCACCCCATAGGTGACATGAGTGACTCCACCATATGTGACATGAGAGGCATTTCCTATGAGAGGATGAGTGTGACCACCACTAACCCCACACATGAGAGCATGCCACACATCCTATGTGAGGTTGGCGCCATTTGAGTGACTCCACCAACCATATGAGTGAGAGCATCTTTGAGAGTGAGTGAGCCACTACACTTAGTGAGTGAGGTAGTTGACACGGCATGTGAGGCCACCATGATTTCTAACGACTTACCCTCTACTCCTTGTGTGTTTCTTCTATGGTGCTAGGTCTCCTACATGGCGACCACGCCTACCATTGATGAGTCCATACCTCCTATGGAGCAGGCGATGTGCCATGATGGATAATGATGCACCCCCACATGGTTCCATCAAGATGAAAATGACAATGAGGCGATCTTCAACACCTCACCACAACACATGAGCGGCATCCAAAGGTAACATAGGTGATGGTGCTTCTCTTGTCAGACTAGTGGACTCTCTTGATAATGATTGCTCCCATGATGTTGACCCTCCTATTGCCATGCTTCATGCTAGTAGAAACTTCTTCATGCCTTGACTTACCTATTTATGATGAATATGATGATGAGCATGTTGAGTTGCCTAGTTGTGATGCTATGCTTCATAGGATATCATGTGAAAATTCTATTGGTCACTTCATGTTTGACAATCCATTGAACTTGTCATATGCTATGAGTGAGATCTCCATATTGCATCCTAATCTGAACATAGTAACTATGCATGCATTAAATAAATCAATCCATTTGCACTTATGGCATAGATGGCGAGATGATGGTCATTGGCTTTGTTTTTCATGTGATGATATTGCCATGCTTCCTTTACATGATTTGCATAATTCATCCAATATGTCATGCCATGATCACTTTGTTCCAAATATGCATTGTTTTGGATGTTGTCAATATTCTCCACATGATGTTACTACTCTTGCTCATGAGGAGACCCCATAGTTTCCTCATACATATTAGGAGATCTTGATACATTTCATACTTTGCATGATTCCCATGATAGTGTACACCATATGCATTCAATGAATAACAATGCTCTAGATATTACTCGTGATGCATTACATCCTTTGAGTCTCCATTATGACATACATCATAACAAACCTATCATGATGGATAACATGTTTCTATATCACGCATCTCATTTATTTGAGAATTGGATATTTGGTGCTAACCAACACAAGCATGTATGCATCATGATGGATGATGTACATCTACCACGCACACACAATTTTCCCTTTGCCTTTGTTTTGTGTAGGTACTCATGTATACTCGTCAACCTCTCAATCCCAAGAGTTGATGAAAGCGAGCTCTTGAGCAATGATGACTTGGGATCCGAGGACTACCCTTACCACCGTCCCCTTGCAAGAACTACTGGCAACTCCTCTACTTGGCTCTCACGGCTATGGGCCATTTACCACTTGTCACCTTATGCTCATTTACCGTGTTTCACTTTGCATGCTATGCTTGCTTCTATGCCTTTGCCATGCAATTGTGACCCTTGCATTTACCCATGATGAACCATTATAATATCCTATTGTGTATTTGCATGCTCGGTGGAGATCCTTGTTGCTATTGCCATGTTTATCATGTGCCCCATACTATTGATACTTGTTGTGTTGGGAGAGTCATGATGCCCCATTGCTATTTACATATGGTATCTCGCCAATACATTGATGACATTTACTCATATCTTGCTTTCATGCTTGTGCTATGTCTTGTGAATTATTCATGCACACTATTTGCACAATGACATGCTCGACATGATTCCTTCTATGCGTTGCATCTTACGCTACTAGCTTGCTTGACTTGATCACTATGATTGCTTGCTATGCTGCATCACCCATGTTCCACTATTACTTGCTTTCTTGGGTTGATGACATATATGCTCATGCCTCTCACTTGATTTGTCATGATCATTGTCTCTTGTCTCCATTAGTTGCATCTCATATCACCTTGTATTGAGTACCAACTTGCTATGCTTATTGATCTCGGAGACTTGGACACTATACTTGTGATGCATGCTTGTTTGATTGAGCCTCTTGTATTTGGATGTTCCTACATCATATGCCTCCATACTTTGAAATGCTCCTTGTACTTCCTTATGATGAGCATGATGCATACACTTGTTCGTTATCTTACCATACGAATGATAGGTTTTGCATTTCCGCTAACCTCATTTGTTTTTCAGTGTTTGTCATGTTCTTTCATTTGAAGGATTTACAAGCGGGACCACCACGAGACATATTGGTTATGCAAAGGCATACATGAATGAACCAACATTTCGACATTCTCATAAGGTGAACTCCTTCTCTTTGAGCCATCCTCAAATCGCATATTGGATGGGTCACTCTTTCATGTTGTTTCCTTCTTGTTGTCTACATGATACATCTCGTGAGCGGAGGAGCGACATTGGAGATTGACTACATGGACCTTGACATGGAGGCAGCTTGCACTTATTGGATGCACCTTGAATTCCTCATGCCTCGACATTGAACTTTGGTACACAACACCTCCATATTTGTTGATTGTGCTCATCCATGTCATACTCGATGGACATATCATACTCACCACAAGTTTGCACCCCATGCATGGATTAACTCACATTATGCTTGTCTTGTTGCATCTATTTCCATGTCATCCATGATATATGAGCTTGTTCACTTCCTTAGCAAATTTGTTGTGATCTTCCTTGATGGCATATTCATACATCGTGATCATATTGTCCACCATCAATTGCATGATAACATATACATATTGAGCATCCATTGCGATTCATGCTATTGATAAACCGTCTCACTATGACATCATTTTGCACGTGGTTGCATCGATCATATTTACAACACATTTGTGTACAATGATTGCATTTCCACCCATGAATGCTTTGCATCTCATTCTAGATCAAATTGATAAGCTTCATGCGCTTTGTCACACTATCCTAACGGACTCATGCTTAATTGATGGACACTTTGCTAACCATTATATTTCCAAGTGTCCTTTGTGTTTGCTCATTTTGCATGAACCACATACCGGAGACACCTTGGAGTACTTGGATGGCGCAAGGCCTTCACCTACGTCCCTACAAGTCCTTCCGACACGTTTCCATGGTGATGAGGATCACGATCGAGGTCGGATCTTTCCCAAGGGGGATATGATGCGGAGCATCCCGTTCATCCCCATGTACCGCCGACTACTCTCCAAGCCCCAAGAGGACATATGCGAGACCTCGAACATCGCCATTGGACACAAGGTGAATTCACTCCTCTTGAACCGTCACTTCCGCTATGAGACACGGCTACTACCTCATGCATGGACCTTGCATACACTCGGTACAACCAAGAGATGACCATGGAGAATCAAGGACCAAGGCCAAGCATGGAAGAAAGCGGAAGAAAGGAGAAGAAGGCGGAGGCGGCTGGAGAATCAGGCGGACGTCCGGACCGCCGTCCGGATCATCCGGGCCAGCCGGATCATCGGACCCTCCCGGATCGTCGGGTAAATGCACCGGCACCCAGGCTCTGCGAACCGGATCATCCGGAACTCGGCCGGATCATCCGGACCCGCGCCGGATCATCCGGGACCCGTCCGGATCATCGGCCTTACTGCGCGCATGACTTGGGCGAGCCGTGTACCTTCGCCCCTCACTTACCCCGTGGCTTATAAATAGACCTCCTCCTCCCACTTTGAGGTTAGCGTTGGTTTAGCTCATGTTAGAGATGAGCTCGCGCTCATCTATCGGATCTCCTCCTCGTGAGAGACATGGCCTCTTCGGAGAAGATCCTCTCGGATACAAGACCCCTTCTGGGGAAGATCCTCGTGGATTCAAGACCTCCTCTTGGAGATGGGCGGCTCCTTGTATCCTTACCTAGTTGACTATGTATCTTGTGGATCTCATATGTGTATGTTGATCTAGCACTTGTGTGATCGATTCCTTGTTGGTTGAGTGATTCTCTCTCGTTTTCCCGTGTTTCCCCTCGTGCTTCGCGTGTTCTTCGTGTTTCCACCGTAGGATCCCCTCCAAACATGAAGATCGGCGAATTAGGGTTCCACCCTACATCACTACGGAACAACCGGCGCTATTGGTTCATTTGTTTCACTTGCTTGGTGTGAATCTCTTTCAACATTATTGTCTCTTGCTAACATTTTGCATTAAATTTTTGTGCCACTATCCTCACCGAGCTCTACCATAAGACTTTACTTGGGGTGTGGTGAACAAGTCCGTACCAATTCCACTATTCTTTCATCTCACAGTGAAAGCAGATACATCCTCAACATTGGGAAAAGGTAACTTGTCGTTATCTCATTTCCTACTCACCTCTACTCGAGTCTTGTGATGGATAGGCAAGGCATTTCATCCTCGGTCTACAACAACAACGGCGAGTTCGATGCCATGAACAACAACTACGGCGCCAAGATGGACAAGCGCATGGAGAGATCAAGGCCCTCATCAAGTCTACAAGCGATCTTCCTCATCTTAGGAAGATGCTCAAGAGCACATCCTTCGAGCTACCACCTCGGCAAGATCACATCGACATCGACACCATCACCAACAAACGTGAAGGTCAGAGCTCAACACCAACAACGCTCAATGACTACCATCTCCTTGCATCTTCACCAAGTGACTTCAAGGCATCTTCGCCTCACGGACATATGGCATCTTCATGACAAGAACCTCAAGACTACACTCAAGAAGAAGCTAGCTCAAGTCGCGACTTCCACGAGCTACTCTGACTCGACACTGATGAGGACATCAATACCATTGTTACACCCACAGCCCTGCTGCTCACCTTGGACCAATTACTAGAGCTCGCATCGCTAAATTACCGGTACTTTGGTTTCTTGGTAATGATTCTAATGTTCATGAGAATATGATGCTGCCTAAATTGGATACATTTGTTTTGCTTAAAATGAAGGCCTAGCTTGGAGAAGGATGAACATTGGAGCAAGAACACACATGGAGTTGATGGCATGCGCAAGGAGATCAAACGGAGTTACAAGTGATGATTTCGGACTTTGAAGCCACCATAAGTGCATGAAGCCTTGGACGAGATATACAAGATGCCACTTCATAATATTCGTCCATAGGCTATTCTAGGTGCTCGTCACCTTATTATTGGGCCAGGCCCATGTAATTTCGAAATACATTAGTATAGGCTATTTTAGAGTCCGTATGTGGGGAAACAAGAGATAGGGTTAGTTTGGACCCCTCCACCAAGGGCCACGAAATTCACCCCCTCTTCTATCACCCTTCAGCACCGTTAGAACTTGGTTTTGTTTAGATCAAAGTTCGCTGCAGCCGCGTGCCGTTTGTGTTCAACGACCGGACAAAGGCGTCAGAACCCACCTTGATCAATAAAGCTTTCATCTTATATTACAATATCCGTTGCAATCTCAGTTTCTTGCTTGTTCTTCGTTTGCTGCAGAGGAAGCAGACCCCGTGGTCGGAGTTGATCGTGCTCCGGTCATAACCTCTCGGAGTTGGTTTAGCGATTGCTAAAGTAGCGGCGTCCTCGCCGTTAGTGGATCGTCAAAGTCGACTTCCACAAAGCGAAATCCACCATCTCATCGAAAAGCGGGACACCTTTGCCTCTATCAAGTGGTATCAGTTTCGAGGTTGCTCGGTGAGATTTTCTGATTTTCGTAGTTTAGATGATCATTCTTCATACCTACAGTCCACGAAAAAGCCAAAAAAATTAGGGTTGGTCATCATATCCGAACCAATCTGAGCCTTTGCATAATCTTTTTCGTATTTGCGTTGTTGAATTTGCGGTTGCATCGTCGGTATCGAGTTGCTGGGTCTTAGAGTCTAGTCTTTTAGAGTTTGAGTTACGGTCATAAGTTGTCACGCCGCCGCCGCACATCATCTCGCCCTGCCATCTACCACCGCTTATCCGCGCTTGAATCCGTATCCATATACCACCACGCCGCATATACCACCACCGCGCCATATACCACCACCATATATCCACCACCAATCCGAGTTCCTTGCATATTAATTTTGTTTGGGATCCATATAATTTCCGATTCGTGTTTACTTATCGAGTAGGTTTGATTCGGCAATCTTTGCCGTCCGTGAAGGTTGGTTTCCATGCGGGATAAAAAATTTTCTGGCTATCCTATTTTTAAGTGTTTCTATTATAGTGCCCGTTATAGAAAGTTTTTTTGACCCGTTTCAGTTTTTGGGTCAGGCGATCAAAAAATTTAGTGCCCATCTTGTCGGTTTGACACGGGAAGAGTTTTGAGACACTCGCCATTATAGTGATTTTTACAAAAAAAAAAAAAGATAGCGAGCAAAAAAAAAAAAAAAAAAAGCGAAAAAAAAATTCAGGTGTGCTTTTCCGTCTTGTGTAGTGATTTTGTTAGTGTTCTAGGCTCGCGTCTCTGCACGGTCTAGGACGGCCGTCGTTCGTTGAGTTTATTCAACTTTGCATCTCGATTTGATTATTCTTGACCCTTTTGCTACCATATTATAAGCCTTCCCAGCTCCACATACATCTCGTCGTCGTTTGATTCTCCACTGTAATCGCTATAGCCAAGCTTTGAGAGTTTTGACTACAACGGTTGCCGATCACCACTGCTCTTTGGGTAAGAACTGGTAAAATTGAGATTTGCTTCACGGTTTGTGGTATCCACCACCACCACCACCACTTCCTAGTAGTCGTAGGATCATATTCTTGTGTGTTTCTATTCTGCTAACCATGGCAGGAACACGGGCCGATGAGACTGATTGGGAGAACGACAAACAAACAGCTACATGATAAGTTTCACAAATGATGATTGGACAGTGCAAGATGTAGTAAGATTTGTGAGGCCATGGAGAAGATAGATGGCATTGAGAAGGCGTTTGAAACAAAGCTTGATAGCAAGTTTGATGAATTGCTCGCGCGTTTTCCACAACCACGCGGCTGCACCTATCGCACCTCTGCAGCGCAACAACCTTCGCCCCTTCCAATCGGTATGGACTCAGCGTGTTCCTATTGAGCCGGGACAAAATTCTGGTGCCAGCACTCTTTGCTGTTGGTGTACTTGGCTCACCTTTCTGCTGCTGCGGTACCGAGGAGGATGATGAGTATGCGGGCGATTATGAGGAGGAGGTTGATCAACATCGAACTACGTGCAACCACCAGCACCACAACCACCGGGTCGTCCACATGCAAATAATGGCAATGTTAGGGCTCCCCCTCAGTGCGAGATCATGACCATTTCCTAAACTGAAATTGAATATTCCACCATTTGAGGGTAGATATGTTCCGATATATATCTTACTTGGGAGTTAGAAACTGAACAACGATTTACATGTTTACAATATCACGAGGAGAGCGTGTTCTTCTTTGCTGTTTGTGCTTTCACTAGTTTTGCATGTGTTTGGTGGTCGAACATTGTAGATTATATCTGTTCGCTACTTGGGCTGCTTTGAAAACTGCTATGCGTGCTCGTTGGGTTCCACCATATTATCAACGTGAATTACTTCAAAAATTGCAGCGCTTAAGACAAGGAAAAATTCTGTAGAAGAATATTATCAGGATTACAAACTGGCGATTAGATGTGGGGAGAATGAAGCTATGCTTGCGTTTTACGGGTGGATTAAATAGAGATTCAGACCATTCTAGACTATAAGGATTATAATAATATCACTCGTTTATTCCATCTTGCTTGTAAAGCTGAGCGTGAAGTGCAGGATCGACAGGCATTGGCGGCACTAACTTTTTAGGTGGTCGACCTTCATCATGGACACCACGTGCATCATCTACTTCCACTACACCATCACCTCCTTCAGGTGCCACCTCCAACCGTGATACAAGCGGGCACACCACTATCTTAAAGAGCACACTGCGGGCCTGCACAAGCTCTTCTTCCATGGCGTCAGCAGGCACACAAGTGATATTATTTGTAAATGCGTTGTAGAAGAGGACATTTGCGAGAGAATGCAAATCTCAGCGTGTGATGATTGCTCACGAGGATGGTGGGTATGAGTCCGCTAGTGACTATGATGAGGAGACTTTGGCTCTTATTACACAAGGAACACGGTGGAATGATTCGATCATGAGACACAATACATGGCTCTGAAGATCTTGGCAGTATGAATGTTTAGTTGCTCAACGTGTTTGAGTGTCTGGATTACAAGAGCAAAATCAGAGGCATAATTTGTTCCATACAAAGGGGTTGTGAAGAGCGTTCTATTCGCGTCATCATAGATGGAGGAGCTGCAACAACTTGGCTAGCATGGAGATGGTGGAGAGCTATCTCTCACCACAAGACCACATCCACATCCTTACTACATCCAATGGTTCAACAAGCAAGGTGAAGGTAACATCTTTGTTAGTGTGCATTTTAGTATCTCTACATATGCTGATTATGTTGATTGTGATGTGGTACCTATGCAAGCATGTTCCTTGTTACTTGGTAGACCATGGCAATTTGATAAAAATTCATGCACCATGGTAGAAACAATCGATATACTCTTGTTCATAAGGATAAAAATATTACTTTGCTTCCTATGACTCTGAGTCCATTTTGAAAGATGATATTAATAGAGCTAATAAAGCAAAACAGAGAAAATAAGAGTGAAAATTAGATTGTGGCAAAGAATTTGAGCAACACATGAAGCCTAATAATAAACCATCTCTTATGCTTCGAAATTAAATTGAAAAGTGCATGTTTACTTGCCACCAAATCTGATATTGATGAGCTAGATTTGGTAAATCTATTTATGCTTTTGTGTGCAAAAGGCATTATTTTCATTCGAGGGCGTGCCTCCTCTTTGCCCCTGCTGTCACTAACATTTTGCGGGAGTTCGGCGGCGTCTTTCCAAGGCGTGCCACCGGGATTACCACCTATTAGGATTGAGCATCAAATTGACTTAATTCCGGTGCATCATTACCAACCGTACCATACCGTACCAATCCGGAGGAGACGAAGGAGATTATCGTCAGTACAGGAGCTGCTCGACAAAGGTTATATCTGAATCCCTTAGTCCTTGTCTTGTTCCTATTATTCTAGTGCGAAAAAGGATGGTACGTCCGTATGTGTGTTGATTGTAGAGGCATCAATAATATTACTATTAGTTATCGTCACCCTATTCCTAGGCTAGATGATATGCTTGATGAATTAGTGGCTCTACAATATTCTCCAAAGTTGATTTGCGTAGTGGATACCATCAAATTCGTATGAAATTGGGAGATGAATGGAAAACAGCATTTAAAACTAAGTTTGGATTATATGAGTGGTTAGTCATGCCTTTTGGGTTAACTAATGCACCTAGTACTTTCATGAGATTAATGAGCGAAGTTTTACGTGCTTTCATTGGACGATTTGTGGTAGTTTATTTTGATGATATACTGATTTATAGCAAATCTTTGGAAGAACATTTGGAACATTTACGTGCTGTTTTTAATGCTCTCGTGATGCCGCGTTTGTTTGGTAACCTGGGAAGTGCACCTTTTGCACCGACCGAGTATCTTTTCTTGGCTATGTTGTTACTCACAGGGAATTGAAGTTGATAAAGCCAAGATTGAAGCTATTGAGAGTTGGCGCAGCCAAAGCGGTCACACAAGTGAGGAGTTTCCTTGGCCTCGCTGGTTTCTATAGGCGTTTTGTGAGAGATTTCAGCACCATTGCTGCACCTCTCAACGAGCTTACAAAGAAGGATGTGCCTTTTGTTTGGGGTACCGCACAGGAAGAAGCCTTCACGGTATTGAAAGCTAAGTTGACACATGCTCCTTTACTCCAACTTCCGATTTTAATAAGACTTTTGAGCTTGAATGTGATGCTAGTGGAATTGGATTAGGAGGTGTGTTATTACAAGATGGCAAACCTGTTGCATACTTTTCGAAAAATTGAGTGGGCCTAGTCTGAATTATTCTACTTATGATAAAGATTATATGCTCTTGTTTGGACTTTAGAAACATGGCAACATTATTTATGGCCCAAAGAATTTGTTATACATTCGATCATGAATCTTTGAAACATATTAAAAGTCAAGCTAAACTGAATCGTAGACATGCTAAATGGGTTGAATTCATTGAGACTTTCCCTTATGTCATTAAACACAAGAAGGGTAAAGAAAATGTTATTGCTGATGCATTGTCTCGTCGCTATACTATGCTTTCACAACTTGACTTCAAAATATTTGGTTTGGAGACCATCAAAGATCAATATGTGCATGATGCTGATTTTAAAGATGTATTGCAGAATTGTAAAGAAGGTAGAACATGGAACAAGTTCGTCATTAATGATGGATTTGTTTCGTTCTAACAAGCTATGCATTCCAGCTAGCTCCGTTCGTCTTTTGTTGTTGCGGGGCGCATGGAGGAGGACTAATGGGACACTTTGGCGTGAAGAAGGCGAGGATATACTAGCTACACATTTCTTTTGGCCAAAGATGAGGCGGGATGTTGAGCGTTTTGTTGCTCGCTGCACTACATGTCAAAAAGCTAAGTCGACTCAATCCTCATGGTTTATATATGCCTTTGCCTGTACCTAGTGTTCCTTGGGAGGATATATCTATGGACTTTGTTTTAGGTTTACCTCGAACAAAGAAGGGAGGATAGCATATTTGTTGTCGTGGATAGATTCTCGAAAATGGCACACTTTATACCATGTCATAAAAGCGATGATCTGTTAATGTTGCTGATTTGTTCTTTCGTGAAATTATTCGCTTGCATGGTGTGCCAAATACTATTGTTTCAGATCGTGATACTAAATTTCTTAGCCACTTTTGGAGATGTTTATGGGCTAAGTTGGGGACTAAACTTTTTAGTACTACTTGTCACCCCCAAACTGATGGACAAACTGAAGTAGTCAATAGAACATTGTCTACTATGCTTAGGGCTGTTTTGAAGAATAATAAGAAAATGTGGGAAGAATGCTTGCCTCATATTGAATTTGCTTATAATCGTTCATTGCATTCTACTACTAAGATGTGCCTTTTGAAATTGTGTATGGTTTCCTACCTCGTGCACCTATTGATTTATTGCCTCTTCCATCTTCGGAGAAGGTTAATTTTGATGCTAAAGAGCGTGCTGAGTTCATTTTAAAAATGCATGAGTTAACTAAGGAAAACATTGGCGTATGAATGCTAAATATAAACTTGCTGGAGATAAGGGTAGAAAACATGTTGTGTTTGCACTGGAGATCTTGTTTGGTTACATTTGCGTAAGGATAGATTTCTGATTTGCGCAAATCAAAGCTAATGCCACGTGCTGCTGGTCCTTTAAGGTGTTGGAGAAAGTAAGATAATGCATGAGATAAACTTGAGCTGCTGCAGATTTTGGGGTTAGTCCCACTTTTAACATTGCAGATTTGAAGCCATATTTGGGTGAGAAGATGAACTTCCGTCGAGGCGACTTCATTTCAAGAAGGGGAGGATGATGAGGACATCAATACCATTGTTACACCCACAGCCCTGCTGCTATACATCTTGGACCAATTACTAGAGCTCGCGCACGCCAACTAAATTACCGGTACTTTCGTTTCTTGGTAATGATTCTAATGTTCATGAGAATATGATGCTGCCTAAATTGGATACATTTGTTTTGCTTAAAATGAAGGGCCTAGCTTGGAGAAGGATGAACATTGGAGCAAGAACACATGGAGTTGATGGCATGCATAGAGAGATCAAAACGGAGTTACAAGTGATGATTTCAGGACTTTGAAGCCACCATAAGAGTGCATGAAGCCTTGGACGAAATATACAAGATGCCACTTCATAATATTCGTCCATAGGCTATTCGGTGCTCTTCGTCACCTTATTATTGGGCCAGGCCCATGTAATTTCGAAATACATTAGTATAGGCTATTTTTAGAGTCCGTATGTGTGGGAAACAAGAGATAGGGTTAGTTTGGACCCCTCCACCAAGGGCCACGAAATTCACCCCTCTTCCTCCATATATACAGCCCTTAGGGCACCGTTTAGACTTGGGTTTGTTTAGATCAAAAGTTCGCCATAGCTGCAACTTCGTGCTTGCTTTGTGTTCAACGACGGACAAAGCGTCCACAGAACCCACCTTGATCAATAAAGCTTTCATCTTATATTCGCAATATCCAGATTGCAATCTCAGTTTCTTGCTTGTTCTTCGTTTGCTCGCAGGAAACAGACCCTCGTGGTCGAGGTTGATCGTGCTCGGCGTGGTCAATAACCTCTCGGAGTTGGTTTAGCGATTGCTAGTAGCGGCGTCCTCGCCGTTAGTAGTCGGATCGTCAAAGTCGACTTCCACAAAACGAAATCCACCATCTCATCGAAAGACGGGACACCTTTGCCTCTATCAGACACCGACCACAAGATTCCTTTCTATGGGACTCAAGAACCCGAGGAGTACCTCGAGTGGGAGCGTTTGATGGACGACTACCTCAAGCTACATCAAGTTCCTCCGAAGATCAAGTGAAGTGCGCCACAAGAAACTTCCACGACTACGCATGGCATGGTGGCTTCACACACCTTGGAGTACTACGACATGAGTTGGCCCAAGGCGAAAGCTTTGCGGCGAGTTTGTGCCTCCAACCTACATGATGGGCATCCCGTTCATCCCCATGTACACTCGACTACTCTCCAAGCCCCAAGAGGACATATGGCGAGACCTCGAACATCGCCATTGGACACAAGGTGAATTCACTCCTCTTGAACCGTCACTTCCCGCATATGAGACACGGCTACTACCTCATGCATGGACCTTGCATACACTCAGGTACAACCGAGATGACCATGGAGAATCCAGGACCAAGGTCAAGCATGGAAGAAGACGGAAGAAGAAAAAGAAAGGCAGGAGGCTTGTTTCTTGGAATCAGGGGCACGTCCGGGACCTGTCCGGATCATCGGGCCCGGCCGGATCATCCGGACCCTCCCGGATCGTCAAGATGCAAATGCACCGAAGGCACGAAGCTCTGCTTGAAGCGGATCATCGGAACTCGGTAGATCATCCGGACCCGATGCCGGATCATCAGGGACCCGTCCGGATCATCGGCCTTGCCTGCCCAGCGCATGACTTGGGCGAGCCCGTGTACCTCGCCCTCACTTACCTTCGGTTAGCTTTATAAATAGACCTCCTCCTCCCACTTTGAGGGTTAGCGTTGGTTTAGCTCATGTTAGAGATAGAGCTCACGCTCATCTATCGGATCTCCTCCTCGTGAGATCGCGGCCTCTTCGGAGAAGATCCTCTCGGATAAGACCCCTTCTGGGAAGATCCTCGTGGATTCAAGACCTCCTCTTGGAGATGAGCGGTTCCTTTGTATCCTTACCCTAGTTGACTATGTATCTTGTGGATCTCATATGTGTATGTTGATCTAGCACTTGTGTGATCGATTCCTTGTTGGTTGAGTGATTCTCTCTCGTTTTCCCCGTGTTTCCCCTCGTGCTTCCGCGTGTTCTTCGTGTTTCCACTGTAGGATCCCCTCCAAACGTGAAAGATCGACGAATTAGGGTTCCACCTACATCATATGGTATCATGAGCCACGTTGATCACGTTTTTGGAGCCCCTAACCCGTGATTTCTAGCTTGATTTTGTTGTTTTTGTCCTAAATCCGAAAATCCCCACCAAAAATAGCCCCAAATTTTTTTTGTGATTTGTTGGTTTTGATGATGTTTTGTTGATTTTGATCCATGGATTTGCTTGGTTTCATGTGATCTAGCATCTCCCAAGTTTCCCCACCTTCCATCCACGAAATCTCGTTAATTTTGACCCCAAAATCCTCCATTTCGCCCCAAAATCGGACTCCACAAGCAAATCCGGCGGATTGACTTGCCGGATCATCCGGACCTTCTCGGATCATCCGGACATTCCCCAGATCAGCTGGCGCCCCCACGGACGTCCGGATAACCCACGCGCCGATTTCAGAACGAGCTGACGAACCCGGATCATCCGGATGTCCTCCGGATCATCGGACATAGCCGGATGAATGGACCTCCTCCCGGATCATCCGATTAACACTGGCTGACAACGACAGATTTTTGTTTTGGCCATAACTAATTCATCCGAACTCCGATTTGGCGTTCTTTAGCTCGTTTTGAAGCCATTGACATCCCCATCCACAAAAACCCACCAACACCATTTGACACCATCAAATTTTTCTGAAATTTGGCAAGTTTGCCTAGGCCCTCCACCATATCATCCGCATTACCACCACCGACTTCCCAACTAACCCATTTTGTTCCCCATTGCATATGTGGTTGTTTGAGTTGTGACTAGAGTCTCCTAAGGTGTTTGACTGCGGGACAATTGCTTCTTCATCAACCACCACCACCACTTCGCATAGGCGTGCCCACCATACATTTCCACCCCAACTTAACCCAATTTTGTTTGTGTTGTGAGTTGTGTCTCTAAGGTGTTTGACTACTTAGGGACCGTGTGCTTCAAATCTTACTCGTGTATAGCCCATCATTCCACTTCCGCATTGCCTAGTGCAACACCACCACCGCTTTCCGCTACCACCATTTGACATTTGTCATTTGAGATTTTGAGTTTGCGGTTTTCCGTTTCCTAAGGTGTTTCCTACTTAGGGACGAGTCTCCATCATCTTGGTATCTACACCAAGAACACGCCACTCATCATCGCAGGGCGGTAACCTCGACGACACCTTTGTATATACCCTTGCAATTGCATTGTTAACCCCTAGCCATTTTGCGTCACTTACCTATCGAGACTAGCCATTTGAGTATTGCAGCAGCGTTACTTGTGCACATTAGTGGTCTACACCATCCATTGCATACATACCATATCATCTTGGTATCATATCATCCATTGTGCCTCAAGTTTGTTCCGCATATACACAATTGCTATCTTGGTTTGTGCATTGTGCATAAGTGGCCATAGAGGAAAAAAAGAGAAAAAAGCTTAAGCAAAAGAGAGCAAAGAGCTCGTGAGCAAGTGCCATAGCATCATACCCCATTGCACATAAGATTGTCAAATCTACATCATATGATCTCATGCTTGAGAGAAACCGGGAACCATACATACATAGCATACTTGGGATAGAAAGAATATCCATTTTGCATCTTATAGGTTGTGCACAAGTGTCGTATCCGCCTATTGAGCAATCGTGCTAGCGTCTCTCTTGAGTTGTGCAACACAAGCGTTTTGGTGGATTACACATTTTGAGCTCATTCCTTGGTTGCGACATTTATCTATCCGTGTGTGTGTTTCGTGTGCCATTCTTTGCTATTGATCCATTTGTTTCACTTGCGAATTTGTGATTCTCTTTCAACATTATTGACTCTTGCTAACATTTTGCATTAAATTTTTGTGCCACTATCCTCCCGAGCTCCACTATAAGCTTTACTTGTGTAGGTGTGAGAACCGACAAGGATTGGTACCAATAGTGCTATTTCATTGTCCACATTTGAGTGAACTTGATTCATCTTCAACTTTGGTCAAGGTACATTGGTATCGTTCTTCTCATTCTCCCCTCATATTTGCTCGAGTCTTGTGATGGATAGGCAAGGCATTCCCTCTCGGTCTCGACAACAACGGCCAGTGGTGCAACTACATCTCCAGCGTCTATCTTGATCTACAACGACAAATGCAAAGCGCACAATCAAGATTGCGTGGCGCATCGAGAACATCTCCATCGACATTTGTCACTCCGAAGCAAGGAAAGGGACTACATCGACAAAAGCTTGCCGCACATAAAGAGGAGCAAGATGCAAGGATGGAGGAGATTAGAGCCTTGATCAAGTCTTCTTCCTTCATCATCTTCAAGGCGATGGCGGTTGACCACAAGTCTTGGACGCAAACAAGATGCAAGCGCAGTCGTCCAAGTCTACATCTACATGGCGACCATCACATGTGATCCACATCGTCATGAAGGAAAAGTCACCTCCAAGCAACATGTGCCGCACGGCGACGAACGACATCTACTACGAGCTCAAGCACGACAAACATCATCATCATGAAGATGCTCCTGGCGCAAATGCACAAGTCCCAACAAGACCTACTTCATGCCAAGTCCAAGCTTCAAGAGCACAAAAGAAGACATGAGATGACCACCACCAAGGCAGCCTTCTGGCTACACCAACCACTTTGGCATCTTAGCCAAGTGCTATCAATGCATCTTCGTCTTTGGATGTCGGCATCTTCGCCTACTTCACGAGTGCGCCTACATCGACTTCATCAAGTCCAAGGCGACCAACTACGAGTGAGGCGACACTTCCATCTTGAAGCCCCTCAAGGAAGATGGCGAGCATGGGAAACTCCCTTCGGTCATGGAGCGAGCTATGAGGTGCCACATCATATGGGCCTCCCACACCAAGGCGGTGACAAGAAGGTCGAGCAAGGGCCATCCTTCTACCCGCAGCGTCTGAGTTGAGAATGGAGACATTTGCACCTACACCTCTCCGACACCCACATATGTGAGATGCAGTGCCATGTGAGGAGGGCCACCCCATGATGAGTGACTCCACCATATGTGACATTGAGCATTTCCTATGAGAGGATGAGTGTGACCACCACTAGCCCACACATGAGAGCATGCCACACATCCTATGTGAGGTTGGCGCCCTTGAGTGACCCCACCAACCATATGAGTGAGAGCATCTTTGAGAGTGAGTGAGCCACTACACTTAGTGAGTGAGGTAGTTGACACGGCATGTGAGGCCACCATGATTTCTAACGACTTAACCCTACTCCTGTGTGTTCTTCTATGGTGCTAGGTCTCCTACATGACACACGCCTACCATTGATGAGTCCATACCTCCTATGGAGACGGCGATGGCCATGATGGATAATGATGCACCCCCACATGGTTCCATCAAGATGAAAATGACAATGAGGCGATCTTCAACACCTCACCTACAACACATGGCGGCGCTCCAAAGGTAACATAGGTGATGGTGCTTCTCTTGTCGACTAGTGGACTCTCTTGATAATGATTGCTCCCATGATGTTGACCCTCCTATTGCCATGCTTCATGCTAGTGAAACTTCTTCATGCCTTGACTTACCCATTTATGATGAATATGATGATGAGCATGTTGAGTTACCTAGTTGTGATGCTATGCTTCATAGGATATCTTGTGAAAATTCTATTGATCACGTCATGTTTGACAATCCATTGAACTTGTCATATGCTATGAGTGAGATCTCCCATATTGCATCCTTACAATCTCAACATAGTAACTATGCATGCCCCATTAAAATCAATCCCATTTGCACTTATGGCATAGATGACGAGATGATGGTCATTGGCTTATGTTTTTCATGTGATGATATTGCCATGCTTCCTTTACATGATTTTAGCAATTCATCTACTATGCCATGCCATGATCACATTATTCCAAATATGCATTGTTTTGAATTTTGTCAATATTCTCCATGTGATGTCACTACTCATACTCATGAGGAGACCCCATAGTTTCCTCATACATATTAGGAGATATTGATACATTTCATACTTTGCATGATTCCCATGATAAAATAAAACGTAGACATGCTAAATGGGTTGATTCATTGAGACTTTCCCATGTCATTAAACACAAGAAGGGTAAAAAAATGTTATTCTGATGATTGTCTTAGCTATACTATGCTTTCAAACGACTTCAAAATATTTGGTTTGGAGACCATCAAAGATCAATATGTGCATGATGCTGATTTTAAAGATGTATTGCAGAATTGTAAGAAGGAAGAACATGGAACAAGTTTGTCGTTAATGATGGATTTGTGTTCGTGCTAACAAGCTATGCATTCCAGCTAGCTCCGTTCGTCTTTTGTTGTTGCGGGGGCGCATGGAGGAGGACTAATGGGACACTTTGGCGTGAAGAAGGCGGAGGCGTACTGCTACACATTTCTTTTGGCCAAAGATGAGGCGGGATGTTGGCGTTTTATTGCTCATTGTACTACATGTCAAAAAGCTAAGTCACGACTCAATCCTCATGGTTTATATATGCCTTTGCACTGTACCTAGTGTTCCTTGGGAGGATATATCTATGGACTTTGTTTTAGGTTTACCTAGAACAAAGAAGGGGAGGATAACATATTTGTTGTCGTGGATAGATTCTGAAAATGGCACACTTTATACCATGTCATAAAAGCGATGATCTTTGTCAATGTTGCTGATTTGTTCTTTCGTGAAATTATTAGCTTGCATGGTGTGCCAAATACTATTGTTTCAGATCGTGATACTAAATTTCTTAGCCACTTTTGGAGATGTTTATGGGCTAAGTTGGGGACTAAAGCGCTTTTAGTACTACTTGTCACCCCAAACTGATGGACAAACTGAAGTAGTCAATAGAACATTGTCTACTATGCTTAGGGCTGTTCTAAGAATAATAAGAAAATGTGGGAGGAATGCTTGCCTCATATTGAATTTGCTTATAATCGTTCATTGCATTCTACTACTAAGATGTGCCCTTTTGAAATTGTGTATGGTTTCCTACCTCGTACCTATTGATTTGTTGCCTCTTCCATCTTGGGAGAAGGTTAATTTTGATGCTAAAGACGTGCTGAATTGATTTTAAAATGCATGAGTTAACTAAGGAAAACATTGGCGTATGAATGCTAAATATAAACTTGCTGGAGATAAGGGTAGAAAACATGTTGTGTTTGCACGGAGATCTTGTTTGGTTACATTGCGTAGGATAGATTTCTGATTTGCAAAATCAAAGCTAATACCACGTGCTGCTGGTCCTTTTAAGGTGTTAGAGAAAATAAATGATAATGCATATAAACTTGAGCTACTGCAGATTTTGGGGTTAGTCCACTTTTAACATTGCAGATTTGAAGCCTTATTTGGGTGAGGAAGATGAGCTTCCGTCGAGGGCGACTTCATTTCAAGAAGGGAGGATGATGAGGACATCAATACCATTGTTACACACAGCCCCTCTGTTACATATCTGGGACCAATTACTAGAGCTCATGCGCCAATTAAATTACCAGGTACTTTCGTTTCTTGGTAATGATTTTAATGTTCATGAGAATATGATCTGCCTAAATTGGATACATTTGTTTTGCTTACAAATGAAGGGCCTAGCTTGGAGAAGGATGAACATTGGAGCAAGAACACGCATGGAGTTGATGGCATGCGCAAGGGATCAAAAGCGGAGTTACAAGTGATGATTTCAGGACTTTAAAGCCACCATAAGGAGTGCATGAAGCCTTGGACGAAATATACAAGATGCCACTTCATAATATTAGTCCATAGGCTATTCTAGGTCTTGTGTCACCTTATTATTGGGCCAGGCCCATGTAATTTCAAAATACATTAGTATAGGCTATTTTTAGAGTCCGTATGTGTGGGAAACAAGAGATAGGGTTAGTTTGGACCCCTCACCAAGGGCCACGAAATTCACCCTCTTCCTCCATATATACAGCCCTTAGGGCACCGTTTAGACTTAGGTTTTGTTTAGATCAAAAGTTAGCCATAGCTGCAACCGCGTGCCGTTTGTGTTCACGACCAGACAAAGCGTCACGAACCCACCTTGATCAATAAAGCTTTCATCTTATATTACAATATCGTTGCAATCTCAGTTTCTTGCTTGTTCTTCGTTTGCTGCATGAAATAGACCCTCGTGGTCGAGGTTGATCGTGCTCGGCGTGGTCAATAACCTCTCGGAGTTGGTTTAGCGATTGCTAAGCGCGGCGTCCTCGCGCTTCGTAGTCGGATCGTCAAAATCGACCTCCACAAGCGAAATCCACCATCTCATCGAAGAGCGGGACACCTTTGCCTCTATCAACAATCAACATAATCAGCATATGTAGAGATACTAAAATGCACGAGCAGTCGTGTTACCTTAACCTTGCGCTGTTGTTGAACCATTGGATGTAGTGGATGTGGATGTGGTCTTGTGGTGAGAGATAGCTTCTCACCATCTCCATGCTAGCCAAGTTGTTGCAGCTCCCTCCATTTATGATGGCCGAATAGAGCGTTCCTTCACAACTCCTTTGTATGAAACAAATTTGCCTCTGATTTTGCTCGACATGTAACCTGCACTCAAAACCGTTGAGCAACTAAACATTCATACTGTCGGCATCTTGCAGCCATGTATTACATCTCATGATCAGAATCATCTCCACGTGTTCCTCATTTGTAATAGGAGCCAAAGTCTCCTCATCATAGTCACTAAGCGGACTCATACCCACCATCCTCGTAGCAATCATCACGCTTAGATTTGCATTCTCTCAAAATGTCCTCTTCCTTACTGACGACAAATAATATCCTTGTGTGCCTGTTGGCGCCATGGAAGAAGAAGAGCTCTGTGCAGGCCAGCGGTGTGCTCTTGGCGAGATAGTGGTGGTTGTGCACGCTTTCTTGTATCACGGTTGGAGGTGGCACGAAGGAGGTGATGTGCGATGGAATAGATGGCCTTGCGTGGTGTCCATGATGAAGTGCGACTGCGAGAAAAGTTAGTGCTGGCAATTCTGTCGATCCTGCACTTCATGTTCAGCTTTACAAGCAAGATGGAATAAGCAGTGATATTACTATAATCCTTATAGTCTAGAATGGTCGAATCTCTCTATTTAATCCACCGAAAACGTGCAAGCATAGCTTCATTCTCCTCAACAATACCACATCTAATCAAGCCGGTTTGTAATTCTCGATAATATTCTTCTACGAATTTTTCCTTGTCTTAAGCGCTGCAATTTTGAAGTAATTCACGTTGATAATATGGTGGAACCAGCAGTGCATATAGCAGTTTTCAAAGCAGCCAAGTAGCTGGAAGGAAATAATCTACAATGTTGGACCACCAAACACATGCAAAGCTAGTGAAAGCACAAACACAGGCGAGAACCGTCTCTCCTCGGGATATTGTAAACATGTAAATCGTTGTTCAGTTTCTAACTCCCAAGTAAGATATATATCGGAACATATCTACCCTCAAATGGTGGAATATTCAATTTCAGTTTAGGGAGATGGTCATGATCTCAGTACTGAGGAGCCCTAATATTGCCATTATTTGCATGTGGGCGACCTGGTGGTTGTGGTCTGGTGGTTGCGTAGTTCGATGTTGATCAACCTCATCTCGTAATCTCCACATAATCATCCTCCTCGGTACCAGCGCGCGATGGCAGGAGCCAAAAGCATCTACAGCGTGGCTAGCGCGAGAATTCTATCACGGCTCAATATGATAGAGCGAGGTGTCCGTCTTCGATGAGATGGTGGATTTACGCTTTGGTGAAGTCGACTTTGGCGATCCGACTCTGGCGTGCGAGGGCGTCGCGCCTTAACAATCGCTAAACCAACTCCGAGAGGTTATTGACCCGCAGAGCACGATCAACGACCGAGGTCTTTTCCTGCGAGCAAGCGAAGAACAAGCAAAAACTGAGATTGCAATCTGAATATTGCGAATATAAGATGAAAGCTTTATTGATCAAGGTGGGGTTCGTGGCGCCTTTATGCGGTCGTTGAACACAAGCGAAATGCATAAAGTTGCAGCTATGGCGAACTTTTAATCTAAACAAAACCCAAAGTCTAAGCAGGCCTAAGGGCTGTATATATGGGGAAAAGGAGGAATTTCGTGGCCCTTGAGGATGGGGTCGAAACCAACCCTAACTCTTGTTTCCCACATCGGACTCTAAAAATAGCCTATACTTAAGTATTTCGAAATTACATGGGCCTGCCCAATAATAGAAAGCACCTAGAATAGCCTATGGGAATATTATGAATGGCATCTTGTATATTTCGTCCAAGGCTTCATCATCTTATGGTGGCTTCAAAGTCTGAAATCATCCTTTAACTCCGTTCTTGATCCCCTTTGCCATCAACTCCATCGTGTTCTTGCTCCAAGGTTCATCCTTGTTCAAGCTAGGCC
>JAHHZJ010003779.1:0-42849 GCA_021437245.1 Aegilops speltoides
TTATGAGTTTATGAGTTTTGATGTACCGAAGGAGTTGAGTCCGGATGAGATCGGGGACATGACGAGGAGTCTCGAAATGCTCGAGACATAAAGATCGATATATTGGACGACTATATTGAAGTTCGGAAAGGTTCCGAGTGATTGGTATTTTGAGTCTGAGAGTTACGGGAATTCGCCGGGGAGAAGTATTGGGCCTTTTGGGCCTGCGGGAAAGAGAGGGCTGCACTGGGCAGGCCGCGCCCCAAGGCCTAGTCCGGGTGGACTAGGGGAGGCCGCAACCCCTCCTTCCTTCCTTCTCTCTTCCCTTCCTTGTCTCCTACTCCTAATACATGGAAGGACTACTAGTTGGACTAGGAAGGGAATCCTACTCGGTGGGAGTAGGACTCCCCATGGCGCGCCCTCCTCCTAGGGCCGGCCTCCTCCTCCCTCCCTCCTTTATATACGGGGGCAAGGGGCACCCCATAGACACACAAGTTGATCTATGGATCGTTCCTTAGCCGTGTGCGGTGCCCCCCTCCACCATATTCCACCTCAGTCATGTCGTCGCGGAGTTTAGGCGAAGCCCTGCGCCGGTATAACATCATCATCGTCACCATGCCGTCGTGCTGACGGAATTCATCTCCGGAGCTCAGCTGGATCGGAGGCCGGAGATCGTCATCGAGCTGAATGTGTGCAGAACTCGGAGGTGCCGTACGTTCGGTGCTTGGATAGGTCGGATCGTGAAGTTGTACGACTACATCAACCGCGTTGTCATAACGCTTCCGCTTTCGGTCTACGAGGGTACGTCGACAACACTCTCCCCTCTCGTTGCTATGCATCACCATGATCTTGCATGTGCGTAGGAAATTTTTTGAAATTACTACGTTCCCCAACAGTGGCATCCGAGCCTAGGTTTTTATGGTTTGATGTTATATGCACGAGTAGAACACAAGTGAGTTGTGGACGATATAAGTCATACTGCCTACCAGCATGTCATACTTTGGTTCAGCGGTATTGTTGGATGAAGCGGCCCGGACCGACATTACGCGTACGCTTACGCGAGACTGGTTCTACCGACGTGCTTTGCACACAGGTGGATGGCGGGTGTCAGTTTCTCCAACTTTAGTTGAACCGAGTGTGGCTACGCCCGGTCCTTGCGAAAGTTAAAACAGAGTCTATTTGACAAACTATCGTTGTGGTTTTGATGCGTAGGTAAGAACGGTTCTTGCTAAGCCCGCAGCAGCCACGTAAAATTTGCAACAACAAAGTAGAGAACGTCTAACTTGTTTTTGCAGGGCATGTTGTGATGTGATATGGCCAAGGCGTGATGCTATATTTTATTGTATGAGATGATCATGTTTTGTAACGAAGTTATCGGCAATGCTGCGGGAGCCATATGGTTGTCGCTTTATTGTATGAAATGCAAATGCCTGTAATTGCTTTACTTTATCACTAAGCGGTAGCGATAGTCGTAGAAGCAATAGATGGCGTAGCGACAACGATGCTACGATGGAGATCAAAGGTGTCACGCGGTGGCGATGATGATCACGACGGTGCTTTGAGATGGAGATCACAAGCACAAGATGATGATGGCCATATCATATCACTTATATTGATTGCATGTGATGTTTATCCTTTATGCATCTTATCTTGCTTTGATTGACGGTAGCATTTTAAGATGATCTCTCACTAAAATTATCAAGAAGTGTTCTCCACGAGTATGCACCGTTGCCAAAGTTAAATCGTCTTTGAGACACCATGTGATGATCGGGTGTGATAAGCTCTCGTCCATCTACAACGGTGCAAGCCAGTTTTGCACCGCAGAATACTCGAGTTAAACTTGCGAGCCTAGCATATGCAGATATGGCCTCGGAACACGGAGACCGAAAGGTCGAGCATGAATCATATAGTAGATATGATCAACATAATGATGTTCACCATTGAAAACTACTCCATCTCACGTGATGATCGGTTATGGTTTAGTTGATTTGGATCACGTGATCACTTAGATGACTAGAGAGATGTCTGTCTAAGTGGGAGTTCTTAAAGTAATATGATTAATTGAACTTAAATTTATCATGAACTTAGTCCTGGTAGTATTTTGCAAATTATGTTGTAAGATCAATAGCTTGCATTGTTGCTTTCATATGTTTGTTTTGATATGTTCCATGAGAAAATTGTGTTGAAAATTGTTAGTAGCAATGATGCGGATTGGATCCGTGATCTGAGGTTTATCCTCATTGCTGCACAGACGAATTATGTCCTTAATGCACCGCTAGGTGACAGACCTATTGCAGGAGCAGATGCAGACGTTATGAACGTTTAGCTAAGCTCAATATGATGACTACTTGATAGTTTAGTGCACCATGCTTAACGGCTTGGAACCGGGTCTTCAACGACGTTTTGAACGTCATGGAGCATATGAGATGTTCGAGGAGTTGAAGTTAATATTTCAAGCAAATACCCGAGTTGAGAGATATGGAGTCTCCAACAAGTTCTATAGCTAAAAGATGGAGAGAATCACTCAATTAATGAGCATGTGCTCAGATTGCAGGTACTTCAATCACTTGAATCAAGTGGGAGTTAATCTTCCAGATAAGATAGTGATTGACAAAATTCTCTAGTCACCATCACTAAGTTACTAGAACTTCGTGATGAACTATAGTATGCAAGGGATGACGAAAACGATTCCCAAGCTCTTCGTGATGCTGAAATCAATGAAGGTAGAAATCAAGAAAGAGCATCAAGTGTTGATGGTTGACAAGATCACTAGTTTCAAGAAAAGGGCAAAGGGAAAGAAAGGGAACTTCAAGTGGAAAGACAAGCAAGTTGTCACTCCTGTGAAGAAGACCAAAGCTGGACCAAAGCCTGAAACTGAGTGCTTACACTGCAAAGGAAATGGTCACTGATCGGAAATGCCCTGAATATTTGGTGGGTAAGAAGGATGGCAAAGTGAACAAGTGTATATTTGATATACAGGTTATTGATGTGTGCCTTACTAGTGTTTATAGTAGCCCCTGAGTACTTGACACTTGTTCGGTTGCTAAGATTAGTAATTGAAACGGGAGTTGCAGAGTAAAATGAGACTAGTTAAGGGTGAAGTGACGACGTTTGTTGGAAGTGGTTCCAAGATTGATATGATCATCATCGCACACTCCCTATACTTTCGGGATTTGTGTTGAACCTAAATAAGTGTTATTTGGTGTTTGCGTTGAGCATGAATATGGTTTAATCATGTTTATTGCAATACGGTTATTCATGTAAGATAGAGAATAATTGTTGTTCTGTTTACATGAATAAAAACCTTCTATGGTCATACACCCAATGAAAATGGTTTGTTGGATGTCGATCGTGTGATACACATATTCATAATATGGAAGCCAAAAGATGCAAAGTTAATAATGATATTGCAACTTATTTGTGGCACTGCCGTTTGGGTCATATCGGTGAAAAGCGCATGAAGAAACTCCATAAAGATGGACTTTTGGAATCACTTGGTTATGAATCATTTGATGCTTGCGAACCGTGCCTTTTGGGCAAAATGACTAAAACTCCGTTCTCCGGAACAATGGAGCGAGCAACTGACTTATTTGAAATAATACATACTGATGTATGCGATCCGATGAGTGTTGAGGCTCGCGGCGGGTATCGTTATTTTCTGATCTTCACAGATGATTTGAGCAGATATTGGTATATCTACTTGATGAAACATAAGTCTGAAATAGTTGAAAGGTTCAAAGAATTTCAGAGTGAAGTGGAAAATCATCGTAACAAGAAAATAAAGTTTCTGCGATCGATCACGGAGACAAATATTTGAGTTCTGAGTTTGGTCTTCAATTAAAACAATGTGGAATAGTTTCACAGCTCACGCCACAGAACACCACATCGTTATGGTGTGTCCGAACGTCGTAACCGCACTTTATTTGATATTGTGCGATCTATGATGTCTCTTATCAGTTTACCACTATCGTTTTGGGGTTATGCATTAGAGACAGCTGCATTCACGTTTAAAATAGGGCACCATCTAAATCCGTTGAGACGACACCGTATGAACTATGGTTTAGCAGTAAACCTAAGCTGTTGTTTCTTAAAGTTTGGGGCTGCGATGCTTATGTGAAAAAGTTTCATCCTGATAAGCTCGAACCCAAATCGGAGAAGTGCGTCTTCATAGAATACCCAAAGGAAATAGTTGGGTACACCTTCTATCACAGATCCGAAGGCAAGATATTCATTGCTAAAATGGATCCTTTCCAGAGAAGGAGTTTCTCTTGAAAGAAGTGAGTGGGAGGAAAGTACAACTTGATGAGGTAACTGTACCTGCTCCCTTATTGGAAAGTAGTTTATCACAGAAATTAGTTCATGTGACAAATACACCAATTAGTGAGGAAGCTAATGATACTAATCATGAAACTTCAGATCAAGTTACTACAGAACCTCGTAGGTCTTCCAGAGTAAGATCCGCACTGAGTGGTGTAGTAATCATGTTCAGAAGTCATGTTCTTGGACCATGATGAACCTACGAACTATGAGGAAGCGATGATGAGCCCAGATTCCATGAAATGGCTTGAGGGCACAAATTCGAGATATGATCCATGTATAAGAACAAAGTATGGACTTTGATTGACTTGCTCGATGATCGCAAGCCATGTTAAATGAATGGATCTTCAAGAGGAAGGCGGACAACGATAGTAGTGTTACTATCTACTAAGCTCGACTTGTTGCAAAAAGTTTTCAACAAGTTCAAGGTGTTGAATACGATGAGATTTTCTCACTCGTATCGATGCTTAAGTCTGTCTGAATCATGTTAGCAATTGCCACATTTTATGAAATCTGGCAAATGGATGTCAAAACTGCATTCCATAATGGATTCATTAAATAAGAGTTGTATATGATGCAACCAGAAGGTTTTGTCAATCCTAAAGGTGCTAACAAAATGTGCAAGCTCCAGCGATCCATCTATGGACTGGTGCAAGCATCTCAGAGTTGGAATATACGCTTTGATAAGTTGATCAAAGCATATAGTATTATACAGACTTGCGGTGAAGCCTGTATTTACAAGAAAGTGAGTGGGAGCACTACAGCATTTCTGATAAGTATATGTGAATGACATATTGATGATCGGAAATAATGTAGAATTATTCTGCAAAGCATGAAAGGATACTTGAATAAGAGTTTTAAAAAAAAAGACCTCAGTAAAAGCTACTTACATATTGAGCATCAAGATCTATTGAGATAGATCAAGACGCTTGATAAGTTTTTCAATGAGTACATACCTTGGCAAGATTTTGAAATAGTTCAAAATGGAACAATCAAAGAAAGAGTTCTTGCCTGTGTTGCAAAGGTATGAAATTGAGTAAGACTCAAATCCGACCACAGTGAGAAAATAGAAAGAGAATGAAAAGTCATTCCCTATGCCTCGGTCATAGGTTCTATAAAGTATGCTATGCTATGTACTGGACCTATTGTATACCTTGCTCTGAATTTGGCAAGGGGTACAATAGTGATCTAGGAGTAGATCTTTGGACATTGGTCAAGAATATCCTTAGTAAGGACTAAGGAGATGTTTCTCGATTATGGAGGTGATAAAAGAGTTTGTATAAGTTACATCGGTGCAAAATTTTACACCGATCCGGATGACTCTAAGTCTCAACCTGGATACATATTGAAAGTGGGAGCAATTAGCTAGAGTAGCTCCGTGCGAGCATTGTGGACATAAAATATTTGCAAAATACATACGGCTCTGAATGTGAGCAGACCCGTTGACTAAGCTTCTCTCACGAGCAAAACATGATCACACCTTAGTACTCTTTGGGTGTTAATCACATAGCGATGTGAACTAGATTATTGACTCTAGTAAACCCTTTGGATGTTGGTCACATGATGATGTGAACTATGGGTGTTAATCATATACAGATATGAATATTGGTGTTAAATCACATGGCGGTGTGAACTAGATTATTGACTCTAGTGCAAGTGGGAGACTGAAGGAAATATGCCCTAGAGGCAATAATAAAGTTATTATTTATTTCCTTATTTCATGATAAATGTTTATTATACATGCTAGAATTGTATTAACCAGAAACATATTACATGTGTGAATACATAGACAAACATAGTGTCACTAGTATGCCTCTACTTGACTAGCTCGTTTATTAAAGATGGTTATGTTTCCTAGCCATGGACAAAAGAGTTGTCATTTGATTAACGGGATCACATCATTAGGAGAATGATGTGATTGACATGACCCATTCCGTTAGCCTAGCACTTGATCGTTTAGTATGTTGCTATTGCTTTCTTCATGACTTATACAATGTTCCTGCAACTATGAGATTGTGCAACTCCCGTTTACCGGAGGAACACTTTGTGTGCTACCAAACGTCACAACGTAACTGGGTGATTATAAAGGTGCTCTCAGGTGTCTCCGAAGGTACATGTTGGGTTGGCGTATTTGAGATTAGGTTTTGTCACTCCGATTGTCGGAGAGGTATCTCTGGGCCCTCTCGGTAATGCACATCACTATAAGCCTTGCAAGCAATGTGACCAACGAGTTGGTTACGGGATGATGCATTACGTAGCGAGTAAAGAGACTTGCGGTAACGAGATTGAACTAGGTATTGGATACCGACGATCGAATCTCGGGCAAGTAATATACCGATGACAAAGGAACAACGTATGTTGTTATGCGGTTTGACCGATAAAGATCTTCGTAGAATATGTAGGAGCCAATATGGGCATCCAGGTCCCGCTATTGGTTATTGACCGAGAATAGTTCTAGGTCATTTCTACATAGTTCTCGAACCCGTAGGGTCCGCATGCTTAAGGTTTCGATGACAATTATATTATGAGTTTATGAGTTTTGATGTACCGAAGGAGTTCGGAGTCCCGGATGAGATCGGGGACATGACGAGGAGTCTCGAAATGGTCGAGCGTAAAGATCGATATATTGGACGACTATATTCGGAGTTCGGAAAGGTTCGAGTGATTCGGTATTTTTGAGTCTGGGAGAGTTACGGGAATTCGCCGGGGAGAAGTATTGGGCCTTATTGGGACCTGCGGGAAAGAGAGAGGGACTGCCTAGGGCAGGCTGCGCCCCGCCCCAAGGCCTAGTCCGAATTGGACTAGGGGGAAGGGCCGCACCCCCTCCTTCCTTCCTTCTCTCTTCCCTTCCTTGTCTCCTACTCCTAATACATGGAAGGACTCCTAGTTGGACTAGGAAAGGGGGAATCCTACTCCCGGTGGGAGTAGGACTCCCCATGGCGCGCCCCTCCTAGGGCCGGCCTCCTCCTCCCTTCCTCCTTTATATACGGGGGCAGGGGGCACCCCATGGACACACAAGTTGATCTACGGATCGTTCCTTAGCTGTCGTGGATTTGTCACGGCAGATGTCCTAGCGAGAGGACTTAGTCGTGGAGCCATCGCTACGAGTTTACTTGAAGGGGTTAAAGCGGACACAAAGACACAAGGGTTTATACTAGTTCGGCCCCTTCAATGAAGGTAAAGGCCTGCGTCTAGTTGTGATGGAATTGATGTGGTCTCGATGGCTAGGGAGCAAACAAGCTTCGCCTACGCTCGAGTTGTGGTTGTCTGTCCCTTGAACCGTCGCCGGGTCGTCCCCTTATATACACGGGTGACGCCCGTCGGTTCGCAGAGTCCCAACTTGTTCATACTCGTATCCCGGTTGGTATCTCTCTATTCCTAGTTTACTTTACAAGTTATACATCAGGCCGGTTTACGGCTACAAGTTCTAAACCAACTACAGGCCTTGGGCCTTTCTTTGCTTATTCCACTAATGAAGTTAACCCAGCCCAGGCTGGCCGGTTTACACCTAGTGGTAATATCCCCAACATTAGGCCCCAGATTGATTTGAACTGGTTCATGTCAATCCTTCACAAAACTTGTATCTTGGACATCTTCTACTGATTGGTAAACCGTCGTGTCGTCACCACTTCTGGTTACTGTAAACCGGCATGACATCATCCTATAATCTTATCATTTATAACGCCTTCTTTAAACGGCAGCTCCTGGATCCGCGCGCTTGACCTAGCTCTGTTGCTGTATAAATAGGACCGAAGGGTCATTTCTTTCTTTTCCCTTCGTCCTCTCTCCTTCGTCTTCCTCGCGCCGCTGGTCTTGGAGCTCCGCCACCGTCGTCGACTTCTGCCTCGTCCTAGGCCGCTGCATCAACCTGATCGTACCAGAGCATTGCGGCCTCTTTCCGCGTCTTCTCCGTTCCCGGTAAGCTTCCTCCCCTTCTTGACCTAGATCTGTTCTTTTAGGGTTCCAGTTCCGTGTTGTGTTCTTCACATGTTCATATCTGTTATTTTGATTTTGAATGAATCCATGAACCTGTGCTGCTTTTAATAGTGATCCTTGCGCATCCGCTGTAGTCTCTCATCTAAGCCCACAGATCTTCCGTATATACCTGCTCCGTAGTTCACTTCTGTTTCTGCTTTACTTCTCGAAACATTTTCTGTTTTCTGTAAACTTCACGTTTGATCCGCAGCCGTAATATGATCTTGCGAAACTTGTTTCTGTATACTTAGTTATCCACAGCTTCAATCACTTCCAATGCTTAGGTCAGGCGGTTTAACTTACCAGAAAATAACCGCTAAACCGGTATATATATCATTAGTCCCCTTGTTGAACCGCCAGAATCCACATGACACAGCATCACAGGGAACCGGGTTATAAATGCTGCCTCCGGTATGTCATAGTTTAGACCAACACCTTGTACCAAGCATGCTTCTGAACCGGATCCACTATTTATTTTAGATCTTACCATGGCCAAGCAAGTGTATGAATGCAACTGGGTTCCTTCGCGCGTCACCGAATCACAGCTGGATGATCTAGTCTCGATTGGCGCTTTAGATGATAAAGATACAATCCACTGGAGGGTCCCTGGAGAGGAATGCCCTCCTACACCTCAGGAAGGAGAAGTTGTGGTCTTCACAGATCACCTGGCCCGGGGCTTCAAAACGCCCGGTTCTAAATTTTACCGGGACGTGTTAGCCAATTTTCAGCTCCGTCCCCAAGACATTGGCCCCAACTCCGTCACCAATTTATGCCACTTTCAAGTACTATCTGAAGTATATCTTCAAGAGGAACCTTCTGTTGAACTGTTTAGAGACCTCTTCCATCTAAACCGTCAGCTTTTTGAATTCACCGACGGCCCCAATACTGAATTGGGTGGCATGGCTATTCAAAAGAGGAAGGAGATCACCTATCCCCGTCAAACTCCATACTCACCCCAAGGAGTGGAATGCGACTTGGTTTTATTGCAAAGATACTTCTCCGAGGATGAAAATCCCTTACGGCTTTCGTCTAGGCGGCTGAGCAACACCCATCCGCTTCCACAAAGATTGAGCACCAAAGATAGAAGCAAATATGCCCTCAATAACTGTCCAAGCTCCGAGCTTTTATGGCTAACGGTTTGACGGAATAGACCTTGCGCTGCTGGTTATCATGGGCATACTTCCTCCGAGCCGGCGCCCGGTTTGATGTGCCGATATCGACAAAGGTCGACGACCCACTCCGACACACCAAAATTCAACTCTCTGATGATGAAGCTACAGACTCGGTAAAGAAGATGCTGAATGAACCGGAGCACCTCTGTGCTCAAACCGGTCTGCCTCCTTACTGCACCACCAACAAACCGCTCATGTAAGTTTTAGTTGCTCCATCATTAAACTGTTATCGCTTCATGTGTCTAACATTTAATTATTTCTGATCCAGGGTGATAATCCGTTTTGGAGCAAGAAACTTTCACAAGATAAAGCGGAGAAAGCAGGGCCGCCAACCCGGCCCAAAACCAAAGTTGTTAAGAAACCAGCTCACAAGAGAAAGACCACCGCTTCATCTGACCCAGCCATTGACGATGATGTGGGTAATCCGGATCTTGAGGTAGAACTTGATTCTCTTGGCTTGCTTTTTACCGCCTTATTGATGATGATGCTTGTCGGGGACGACGCCGAGGCCAGCAATGCAGGATTATTGAGGTAACTATTTTCTCTCCGATTCGAAAATTTGCCCTTGCCAAAATTTCGCCAGGCAAACCGGAAAGTTATTTTTTCTCACCCTCTTGCTTATTTGGATCCCAAATTTCTTATGAAGACGCAGCAACATGAAGCTCGCCGCACAACCCGGCACAGTGGTCAGGTAGTTACCTCTGCCGGTTTACCAAACAGCCCAGTTCGAAAGCGTCGCTCCGAGGTCTCCGACCTTTTTATTGCTTTAAATTTTAAAGCGGGTTTATTCCGTCAACCTCTTAATTCGTCCGACTCCGATTATCAGGTCACTTCTCATTCATCCTCTGGTGAATCATCGGCCACTCAATTACCGCCATTGAAGATAGCTGCCGGGTAAGCCAAACCGACTATATGCTTCTAGTGTATTATGTAATGACTTATATTTTTCACTGATTTTGCTTTTTCTCTTAGAAGCAAGCCGAAACCAAGCAAGAAGGCCCATTTGGATAAAACGGCTGAAGAAGATGCCGCCCTAGATCATGATAGAGCGGCGGATTTTGAAAATTTTGCCTCTGAAGATATTCCCAATGATCCTTCGTCGCAAGATGATGTTACACCCGTAGAGAGGCTTGTTAACACTTCAATCTCTGCCGATCTGCCTGTCAGTTCCGTCCGGTTTGATAAATCCCACAGTCCTACTGACAAAACGGCCGTGCCCACACAATCCGTCGAGTCCAAAGATGATGACGTTGTGATTACTGGTATGGGCCGTTCGAACCGGGAATCTGCAACTTTAACCGCACACCAGAAAAGAAGATTTTTCGCTTTGAATAAAGGAAAATGGGATGTTGAACTGGAGACATATGCTGCTCTAAGCGCCCAAGACCTTCATTCTGGCTATTTAAACCGGCTTTATACTAGCCGTGACTATGAAGCTGGCCTGGTCAAGTTAATGAGGGACAAGTTTGAGGTAACCCACTCCTTTACTTACTGCCATTATATCAGCCCTTCTAGCCCCCAAGGGCCGGTTTGTAATCTTGATCAAACCGGGACTTGAATATATTCTTTAACAATTTTGAAATCCACCTGCGTAGCCCCCAAGGGCCGGTTTATCGAGACATGTTTAAACCAGGGCTTCAATAAAAACTGTCCTTGGAAACATACGTAGATCAAATAGCCATTAGCTCCCAAGTGCCAAGTTGAATACTTGTATTGAGCTTGGGACTTTGCCATCTAGTAGTAATATATAAAAATCGAAGGTGCATTAGCCCCCAAGCGTCAAGCATATAAATTTGTTGTGTGGTTGAGACTTTGACTTTCTTGAACTGCTTGTTGAAAATACTGTCTATATGCAGGCTGAGGTGAAAATCAAGGAGGACCAGATTGCCGATTTACAAGAGGCGCTGAAAACCCAGCAGGCCGAAACAGAGAAGGCCAAGAAAGAATTAACCAGTGCCTTGAACGCCACTGAACAACTGAAGGAAGGCTTCAAGAAAGAAATAGGCTGATGGGCCACTGAAAAGACCAATTTAATCAAACGAGCAGAAAATGCTGAAGCTGCCCTTAAACCGGTGGTAGATGATCTGACAGCCGTAAAGCGGCAAGTACACTCCATGACCGCGGCAATTTTTGGTAAGCTCCTTCGAACATTTGTGATGCTTTGAACCTGTTGTAGTATAAATCCGGTTTGAGAGTATCTCTTTATTTGTTGCAGGCACACGCATCGGGCACTTAGGGAACGATGTGCGGAAGAAACTGAAGGTTGTCTACACCTTAGTAGAACAGCTATATACCGGAGCCCAGCGGATCATCACCACCGCTTCTCATAATAACCCAGCACCTTCCTTACTCCAGGATACTCTGAACAAGTTGTCCATGCTTCCTGCCCGGATTGAGGAGGTGAAGAAATCTGCGGCCCGAACCGGAGCTATTAATGCTTTGATCCGAGCCAAGGCATGGGTACCAGACTTTGACCCTGTGGAAGCAGCTCAAGGCTACCCCAGCGTGAAGGAAGATGGTTCTGAATTTAATGAAGAGGATTTACGGGCGATAAACCGTGTAGTGCGCACTCTGGCCTATCAGCTGGCTGAAGAAGCAGACTTGACACATTATCAAGCACAGTACAATGACCAGAACAAGCGAGTGCCTGCCCCAACTTTTGAAGCGGAAAATCTGATCCCTCCAATCCGTAAGCACACTTACGCTCCTGATATTGAACCGTCTTCCCTGATCCATGAAGAGGCTGTTTTCCAAGCTTTAATGGGAATCGACTGGACCATTGTTGATTTCCAGCCAATGGGTAGAGACGAGGAAGTCAAGCGGCGGAGGATGAGGAGCGAGCTTGAACCAGAGGCGGTTTAAATATCTGTCGTTGGCGGTTGCCCAAGAACAATGATCTTACTTGGGCACCGTGTTGCCTTGTAATAACTTTAGTTAATACTTCCGTTTTGAATATGCCTTCGTGCATAAGTAGTGAAACTTTTGCTTGATTCGTACTTCCTGCAACCAGAAATATTTGAACCTCGGTGGCAGCGATACCGCCACCGGTTTATGATATTGAATATATGTATCGAAATCCAACAAATATGTGATACAAATACCTGCCATATGCGGGCATGAAGTCGGGCGAGCTGCTTAAAGCGGAGGCCTTAGAAACCATTACCGTCGGTGAAGCGGGGAGAGAACAGCTCCCATATAAAACTGTGCTGAATCAACACAACCCCCTTGTTACTTGAAGATGATAACAAGAAAAGGTAAACCGGGCATACGTCTCCGGTTTAAAATGAAATCAAATCCATCGGCTTAACCGGAAAAAAGGTGTTTTATTGATAAAAGAAGTCCAACCAAAACAAATATCAAAGAAGCCGTGAAAACAGCATGAAAACCAAGGCAATGATAAATCCTTTTTGTAAACATACGCTATATTGAGCTGTTCAGATGGCATTACCATGGTCGGACAGGACCAAGCCCCCCAATAGGTGTGACTATGATTCAAGTCAGCCAGGTCCCCAAATGACTCGTTGGCATATATGCCAGATCAAGAGGCGTGGTAATGGTTCGGGTTCGACCATTCCCCCAAGTGATTCGATGGCCTTAGGCCGACCAAGAGGCGTGACCGGTTCAGACTTGACCGTGTCCCCAAATGATCTGGTGGCTGTCGCCTATCAAGAGGTGTCGTTGGTTCGGACTCGACCAAGGCCCTAGTGATATACAAAAAGCAAATGTCAAGGGTAAACCGAGGCCGCTTTAAAAGCAGAGTCCTCCATGTAACCACGCATGATGAGAAAGACAGAGACCCCGCTTTAGCTGAGGCTCCGGTTTTATTATATCGAAGATAATATATACATTGTCATGATATGTACAAGAATAGAGCCGATGGCTCAAGTGTAGTAAGGCCGAAGATGAGCTATGTTCCATGGCATGTTGGTCTCCTCCTCTGACGTGCGTGAGTCTTGATGCTCTCGAATATCAATCAGATAGTATGACCCGTTGTGCAGATTCTTGCTGACCACAAAAGGTCCTTCCCAAGGTGGGGATAACTTGTGCATATCTGTCTGGTCTTGGATGAGCCGAAACACCAAATCTCCTTCTTGAAAGGTTCTGGTTTTAACCCGGCAACTGTGATAACGACAAAGATCTTGCTGGTAAATCGCCGAATGAGCAGCTGCCATATCACGCTCCTCATCCAATAGGTCCAAAGCGTCTTGCCGTGCCGTCTCGTTGTCCGCTTCAACATAAGCCGCCACACGAGGCGAATCGTGCCGGATATCGCTGGGGAGAACTGCCTCTGCTCCATAGACCATGAAGAATGGTGTATATCCAGTGGACCGGTTTGGCGTAGTATTGATACTCCATAGCACCGATGGTAGCTCTTCAACCCAGCACCCTGGTGTTCTCTGTAACGGGACCATAAGCCGGGGTTTGATGCCTCGTAAGATCTCTTGATTAGCTCGTTCTGCCTGTCCGTTGGACTGGGGGTGAGCCACTGACGACACGTCAAGCCGGATGTGCTCACGTTCACAGAACTCTTTCATAGCACCCTTGGATAAATTAGTACCATTATCAGTAATGATACTGTGTGGAAAGCCAAACCGGAAGATCACCTTTTTGATGAACTGCACCGCTGTTGCTGCATCACACTTGCTGACAGGCTCGCTTCAACCCACTTGGTAAATTTGTCTCGCCACCAAAAGGTGGGTCTTCTTATCCTTGGATCGTTTAAAGGGTCCAACCATATCCAGCCCCAAGTTGCAAGCGGCCATGTTATTGGGATCATCCTCAACTCTTGTGCGGTACATGAGCACGCCTTGAAAATTTCGACATCCATCACACCGTTTAACCAAGTCCTCCGCATCAGCGTGTCTTTGTCAACCAGGTAGAATCCGTGATGAAACGCCTTTGCCACCAGAGACTTTGAACCGGCGTGATGTCCACAATCCCCTTCATGGATTTTTCTTAAGATTTCACAGCCTTCCTCAGGAGAAACACAACGTTGAAATGCCCCTGATACACTGCAATGATGCAACTCACCATTAAGAATTGTCATAGACTTGGGCGCGGATTATCCGTGCGGCGGAATCTCATCTTCGGCAATTCCTCGAGTCATATCGCAAGAAAAGGAACCGCCCAATCCGGAATAGCATGTAGTGCTGCCACCAATTGGGCCTCCGGATCAGGAATAGCCAAATCCGCTTCACGGGGAGCTGGGTGACGGGTTGTGCAATCGTCCAAGAAGACATTAAGCGGGACGGTTTCTGCCGAGAACCCAACCGGCTTAAAGCGCCCGCCGCTTCATTCTTCGGCGATCCACATGATCCACTTGATAACCCTTGAAGCAACCCGCAATATTATCCACTTCCGACGATATGCGGCCATAAGCGGGTCCTTAGAATCCCAAGTGCGGACACTTGCCGAGCCACCAGTCCGAAGTCACCAAAACACTTAACCCGCTTAAGTTCATCTCTTTAGCCATTCGGAGACCATGGAGCAAGGCTTCGTACTCAGCTGCATTATTAGTACAAGGAACATTAAGCGGAGAACATAACAAAACTTATCACCTCGCTGGGAAGTTAAAATGACTCAGCCCCGAGCCTTCCAACCGCCTGGATCCAACGAAATGAATAGTCAATACGTGTGATCCGCTTCTCCTCCGGTGCTTGTAACTCCGTCCAATCATTAATGAAATCAACAAGTGCTTGAGACTTCACCGCTGTCCGTGGTATATACTTTAGTCCATGCGCCCAAGCTCTATGGCCCATTTGGCAATCCGCCGATCGCTTCCGGTTACAGTATGATATCACCCAAAGGAGCTGAATCGACCCATTGTGACAGGTGCCCTTGGAAATCTTGCTTCAATTTCCGGTCGCCATGAAAACACCATAGACTAGCTTCGCCAATGCGGATACCTTTGCTTGGACTCAATAAGCACCTCATCGATATAATAAACCGGCCGCTGAACGGATATTCCTTGCTGCCTCCATGCGTTCCACCACAATAGCCACGCTTAATCGCTCGAGCATTGGCTGCAACATATAACAACAATGGCTCCTTGTCAACCGGAGCCGCAAGAACAAAGCGGATTGGCCAATTGCGCTTTAAGTCCTCAAATGCTTCATCGGCAGCCGGACTCGATTTAAATTATCTGTCTTCCTCGGCATTCGGTACAAAGGATGGCCTTTTCTCCGAGGCGGTGATAAACCGCTCGGGTAGCGATTCGCATCGCCAAACGCTGAACATCATTGATACACCGGTTTAGCCAAGGAAGTAATAGCTTTAATTTTCTCCGGATTAGCCTCAATTCCTCTGTTAGATACCGGGAACCCCAATAACTTGTCTGCCGGAACACCAAAGACGCACTTGGCCGGATTAAGCATCATCTTGTAAATGCGCAAGTTGTCAAAGGTTTCCTTCAAATCATCCACCAGTGTCTCCTTTTGTCTTGATTTCACTACAATATCATCCACATAAGCATGCACATTGCGGCCGATCTGTGTATGCAGGCAATTCTGTACACACGCTGATAAGTAGCCTGGGCGCTCTTGAGCCCGAAAGGCATAGATACATAGCGAAGGCTCCAAAGGGAGTGATAAACGCTGTTTTCTCCTGGTCATAACCGCCATTTTCATCGATGATATCCAGAGTCGCATCCAAAAACTTAAGCGCTCACACCTGCTTTGTGGCATCAATAATCTGATCAATGCGGGGGAGGGCAAAAGGATCCGCTGGACAGGCCTTGTTAAGATCTGTGTAATCCACACACATACGCCAAGTGCCGTTTTTCTTAAGGACCAGCACCGGATTAGCAAGCCACTCTGGATGAAACACTTCAATGATAAAGCCAGCTGCCAAAAGCCTGGCCACTTCCTCTCCAATGGCTTTGCGCCTTTCTTCGTTAAACCGGCGGAGGAACTGTTTCACCGGTTTATACTTAGGATCCACATTAAGTGTGTGCTCAGCGAGTTCCCTCGGTACACCTGGCATGTCAGATGGCTTCCATGCAAAGATATCCCGATTCTCACGGATGAACTTCGATGAGTAGCGCTTTCCTATTTAGGATCAGTTAGCACGGACGATGAAGCTGCTTGGACGAATCGCTTTGCACGAAGTCAACAAGTTTGGTCTCAGCTGCCGATTTAAACTTCAGATCCGATTCATGCTCTATAGTTGGTTTCTTTAAAGGGGTCATATCCGCCGGATCAACATTGTCCTCATAGAACTTCAACTCCTCCGTGGCACAGACCGCCTCTGCATAAGCTGCGTCACCTTCCTCACATTCCAAAGCGACCCGGCGGCTTCCATGCACCATTATCGTTCCCTTGTAACCCGGCATTTTGAGCTGCAAGTAGATATAACAAGGTCGTGCCATGAACTTAGCATAAGCCGGCCGCCCAAACAAGGCGTGATATGGACTCCGGATCTTCACTACCTCAAAGGTTAGTTTTTCAGACCGGGAATCGTGCTCGTCTCCAAAAGCCACATCCAGGGCTATCTTACCAACAGGATATGCAGATTTGCCTGGTACTACCCCGTGGAACACTGTATTGGACGGTCTGAGATCCTTGTCTGTTAGACCCATGCGGCGGAAAGTTTCATAATATAGCATGTTAATACTGCTTCCTCCGTCCATAAGTACCTTGGAGAACTTATAACCCCCCACCTGAGGGTCTACCACCAATGCTAGCTGGCCCGGATTATCAACCCGGGGAGGATGGTCCTCTCTGCTCCATACGATAGGCTGCTCTGACCAGCGTAAATAACGCGGCAATGCCGGTTCAACAGAGTTCACTGCGCGCTTGTGAAGTTTCCGGTCGCGCTTATCCAAGCTAGTCGTGAAAACATGATATTACCCATTGTTCAACTCCTTTGGTTGGCTCTGATAACCCGACTGTTGTTGCTGCTGCTGGCCGTTCTGATTATTCGGATTATTGTGACCGCCCTGATTAAGACCTGAACCGGAAGCTCCATCGTGACCCGGCCCGTGGAAACCGGATCCTGAACCGCCACCTGACCCTTGGTCGTACCGGAAGGCATTAGAATTTTTGAACTCCTGCATAATATAACAATCTTTCCAGAGATGGGTAGCTGGCGACTCCTTCGTCCCGTGCTTGGGGCAAGGTTGATTCAACAAGTAGTTCAAACGGCTCGCATTAGGATTGGGACCCCCATTACGATTCGCTTTGCCTCTGCGCCGCTGCCCCCTGTCCTGTGCATTAGTATTGGCCACGAAATCCATGTTGCCATCCGCTTTGCGCTTGCCTCCGTTTCCATGAACCGCCGGTTTGTACTATTGCCCCTTGGAGTTGCCATTCTTCTTTCCCTTCCCTGCTTCATCATCATCAGCCTCGGGATCCTTGGTACTGTCTGAATCAGCATACTTCACCAAAGCGGCCATGAGGGTTCCATGTCATTACAGAACCGCTTCATGCGCCCCAATTTCAATTTTAAAGGCTCAAACCGGCAGTTGCCTTCTAGGGTTAAGATTGCAGAGTCAGCGTTGATCCTGTCAGAGGAGTGCAAAATCTGTGAAACACGGCGTACCCAACGGGTCATTGACTCCCCTTCCTACTGGACACAAGCCGCTAGGTCTACTATGGACCATGGCTGCTTACATGTATCCTTGAAATTCTGGATAAACCGGGCCCGTAACTGGGCCCATGAGCTGATAGAGTTGGGCGGTAGGCTCTTCAACCAAGTACGAACCGTGCCTTCAAGCATCATGGTGAAGTACTTTGCACACGCAGTCTCATCCACGTCTAGCATCTCCATGGCCATCTCATAACTTTCTACCCACGCTTCAGGGGACAAATCGGCGGTGTAATTCGGCACCTTGCGCGGACCTTTGAAGTCCTTAGGCAGGTGTACATTGCGCAAAGCGGGGATCAAACAGGGCACCCCTAAAGCGGATGCGACTCCCGGTCCGGCGAAGGTGGTAGGGCGGACCGGCGTAAGTTGGCTGCGTCATCTGTCTTTGCCAATTCGGCCTCTTCGCGCGCCGGGCCGGTCCACCACCTCCGAGCATCGCGAACGCCACTGTCAGTCATTGCCACGGCCGCTTCACGGTCCAGCGTCTTTGCTGATATGGCCGGTTCATCCATGCGCCTGCTATAGCTCCTGCCTGGACGGGGCGTAGAATGAATCCGATCACGGCTGTATGAATATGCCTCCTGCTGAATCAGTGTAGTCCGGAGAAGCTCCTTAACCCAACGCGCCTCGACCGCTTGCGGTGAGTCCCCTTCGACTGGGATAGCCTCCAATCGCGCGGCGGCTGCGACAAGGTTGTCCATAGGATTAGAATAATGGCACAGGGGTGTCTCGAACCGGGGGAAACACGGTATTCTCCGAGGAGGCTCCATCGGTGAGGTTGGACCGTCGCCCCAGCCTGGTGCCTCAATCCGGTTTGCCTCCGGTCTTTGGGCGGATTCTTGGGTCTAGCTCTCAGGAGTGCGAAGAGATTTCGGGATCAAACCCTAACGGTAGGCGTGATCTATACTTCGCTTCAACACCTCATGCGACGCACTGGTCAAGCATGAGTTTGTAGGCTGGGCGTCGAGCGGCCCGCTCTGCAGCCATCCGCCTTTTTACGCCGCTAGATCCGCTTTGGCCTGCGTGATCTGCTCCTTCACCTTCGCAATTTCTGCATTATGGGCCTCCTGATTCGTCGGGTTGTCCTCTGCCATGAGCGCAGCTAGTGCATCAAACAGGTCTGATAGAACTTGAACCGGCGGGCGCTCCGGGCCTCCTGCCCCTGCTGCCACTCCCGCTGCTGATCCGGAAAGCATCGCTGCAGCGGTTGAAGAGTGATTCGCTGCCTACGTACCGGCCATGAATATTCCAACCCGGTTGATCTGGCTTGGGGGTCCGGAATACAGTCGCCATCGGAACAGCCCCTGAACATATCGTCCTGTAACTGGTACAATGACTCAGTTTCTCCTATTGAAGATTCGTCGCCGGAATAAACGACGGTCTCACTACCGTGTTCAGAACCGGCGTCGTGTTCTCCTCCGTGGATGACCCCAACGAAGACACGCTTCACAGCCGGTTTAGCCTGGGTAGGTCTCGCCGCTGAGCCGTCTCGACGAGGTCGGTGCGGATGTCGGCTCAGGCCCGAGCTCCCGATCTTGCCGATGAAGGCGTGTATGCCATCAAAGGGACCCGTACCCGTACTCGATTGAATCGGCCTCGGGACCCCATCCTGCGTCGTCGATGTAGATCCGGCTGCGACGACTCTTGGTCATCCGGCCCACGACGTAGCCTTCGAGTCCTTTGAGCTTGCCCTCCAAGATCGTCAAACCATCGTGCGATTGCCCCACGGTGGGCGCCAACTGTCGTGGATTTGTCACGGCAGATGTCCTAGCGAGAGGACTTAGTCGTGGAGCCATAGCTACGAGTTTACTTGAAGGGGTTAAAGCGGACACGAAGACACAAGGGTTTATACTAGTTCGGCCCCTTCGATGAAGGTAAAGGCCTACGTCTAGTTGTGATGGAATTGATGTGGTCTCGATGGCTAGGGAGCAAACAAGCTTCGCCTAGGCTCGAGTTGTGGTTGTCTGTCCCTTGAACCGTCGCCGGGTCGTCCCCTTATATACACGGGTGACGCCTGTCGGTTCACAGAGTCCCAACCGGTTCATACTCGTATCCTGGTTGGTATCTCTCTATTCCTAGTTTACTTTACAAGTTATACATCAGGCCGGTTTACGGCTACAAGTTCTAAACCAACTACAGGCCTTGGGCCTTTCTTTGCTTATACCACTAATGAAGTTAACCCGGCCCAGGCTGGCCGGTGTACACCTAGTGGTAATATCCCCAACATTAGCCGTGTGCGGTGCCCCCTTCCACCATATTCCACCTCGGTCATATCGTCGCGGAGTTTAGGCGAAGCCCTGCGCCGGTAGAACATCATCATCGCTACCACGCCGTCGGCTTGACGGAACTCATCTCTGGAGCTCATTTGGATCGGAGGCGGAGATCGCCATCGAGCTGAACGTGTGCGTAACTCGGAGGTGCTGACGCTCGGCGCTTGATCGGTCGGATCGTGAAGACATATGACTACATCAACAGCGTTGTTGAAAGTGAGTGGGAGGAAAGTACAACTTGATGAGGTAATTGTACCTGCTCCTTATTGGAAAGTAGTTTATCACGAAATTAGTTCATGTGACAAATACACCAATTAGTGAGGAAGCTAATGATACTAATCATGAAACTTCAGATCAAGTTACTCTGAACCTCGTGGGTCTTCGAGTAAGATCCGCACAGTGGTGTAGTAATCATGTTAAGTCATGTTACTAGACCATGATGAACCTCGAACTATGAGGAAGCGATGATGAGCCAGATTCCATGAAATGGCTTGAGGCACAAATTCGAGATATGATCCATGTATAAGAACAAAGTATGGACTTTGATTGACTTGCTCGATGATCGGCAAGCCATGTTAAATGAATGGATCTTCAAGAGGAAGCGGACAACGATAGTAGTGTTACTATCTACTAAGCTCGACTTGTTGCAAAAGTTTTCAACAAGTTCAAGGTGTTGAATCTGATGAGATTTTCTCACTTTCGTCGATGCTAAATCTGTCGAATCATGTTAGCAATTGCCACATTTATGAAATCGGCAAATGGATGTCAAAACTGCATTCCATAATGGATTCATTAAATAAGAGTTGTATATGATGCAACGAGAAGGTTTTGTCAATCCTAAAGGTGCTAACAAAATGCAAGCTCCGATGATCCATCTATGGACTGGTGCAAGCATCTCGGAGTTGGAATATACGCTTTGATAAGTTGATCAAAGCATATATTATATCTGAGACTTGCGGTGAAGCTTTGTATTTACAAGAAAGTGAGTGGGAGCACTACAGCATTTCTGATAAGTATATGTGAATGACATATTGATGATCGAAATAATGTAGAATTATACTGCAAAGCATGAAAGGATACTTGAATAAGAGTTTTAAAAAAAGACCTCGGTAAAAGCTACTTACATATTGAGCATCAAGATCTATTGAGATAGATCAAGGCGCTTGATAAGTTTTCAATGAGTACATACCTTGGCAAGATTTTGAAATAGTTCAAAATGGAACAATCAAAAAAAGAGTTCTTGCTGTGTTGCAAAGGTATGAAATTGAGTAAGACTCAAATCCGACCCTGACAGAAAATAGAAAGAGAATGAAAAGTCATTCCTATGCCTCGATCATAGGTTCTATAAAGTATGCTATGCTATGTACGGACCTATTGTATACCTTGCTCTGAATTTGGCAAGGGAGTACAATAGTGATCTAGGAGTAGATCCTTTGGACATTGGTCAGAATATCCTTAGTAAGGACTAAGGAGATGTTTCGATTATGGAGGTGATAAAGAGTTTGTATAAGTTACATCAGTGCAAATTTTACACTGATCGAGATGACTCTAAGTCTCAACCTGGATACATATTGAAAGTGGGAGCAATTAGCTAGTAGCTCCGTGCGAGCATTGTGGACATAAAATATTTGCAAAATACATACGGCTCTGAATGGCGGACCGTTGACTAAGCTTCTCTCACGAGCAAAACATGATCACACCTTAGTACTCTTTGGGTGTTAATCACATAGCGATGTGAACTAGATTATTGACTCTAGTAAACCCTTTGGATGTTGGTCACATGATGATGTGAACTATGGGTGTTAATCATATCTGAGATATGAATATTGGTGTTAAATCACATGGCGATGTGAACTAGATTATTGACTCTAGTGCAAGTGGGAGAGAAGGAAATATGCCCTAGAGGCAATAATAAAGTTATTATTTATTTCCTTATTTCATGATAAATGTTTATTATACATGCTAGAATTGTATTAACAGAAACATAATACATGTGTGAATACATAGACAAACATAGTGTCACTAGTATGCCTCTACTTGACTAGCTCGTTTATTAAAGATGGTTATGTTTCCTAGCCATGGACAAAGAGTTGTCATTTGATTAACGGATCACATCATTAGGAGAATGATGTGATTGACATGACCCATTCCGTTAGCCTAGCACTTGATCGTTTAGTATGTTGCTATTGCTTTCTTCATGACTTATACATGTTCCTGCAACTATGAGATTATGCAACTCCGTTTACGGAGGAACACTTTGTGTGCTACCAAGCGTCCTGGCAATGCGGGTGATTATAAAGGTGCTCTCAGGTGTCTCCGAAGGTACATGTTGGGTTGGCGTATTTGAGATTAGGTTTTGTCCTCCGATTGTGGAGAGGTATCTCTGGGCCCTCGGTAATGCACATCACTATAAGCCTTGCAAGCAATGTGACCAGGTTGGTTACGGGATGATGCATTACGTAGCAGTAAAAGACTTGCGGTAGCGAGATTGAACTAGGTATTGGATACGTGATCGAATCTCGGGCAAGTAACATATACCGATGACAAAGGAACAACGTATGTTGTTATGCGGTTTGACGATAAAGATCTTAAGTAGAATATGTAAAGACCAATATGGGCATCCAGGTCCCGCTATTGGTTATTGACGAGAATAGTTCTAGGTCATTTCTACATAGTTCTCGAACCCGTAAGATCCGCATGTAAGGTTTCGATGACAATTATATTATGAGTTTATGAGTTTTGATGTACCGAAGGAGTTGGAGTCCGGATGAGATCGGGGACATGACGAGGAGTCTCGAAATGGTCGAGGCGTAAAGATCGATATATTGGACGACTATATTCGGAGTTCGGAAAGGTTCAGTGATTCGGGTATTTTTGATCTGGAGAGTTACGAAATTCGCCGGGAGAAGTATTGGGCCTTATTGGGACCTCGGGGAAGAGAGGGACTGCCTAGGGCAGGCTCGCGCCCCGCCCCAGGCCTAGTCCGAATTGGACTAGGGGAGGGCGCACCCTCCTTCCTTCCTTCTCTCTTCCTTCCTTGTCTCCTACTCTAATACATGGAAGGACTCCTAGTTGGACTAGGAAGGGAATCCTACTCCGGTGGAGTAGGACTCCCCATGGCGCGCCCCTCTAGGGGCCTCCTCCTCCCTTCCTCCTTTATATCTGGGGGCAGGGGCACCCATGGACACACAAGTTGATCTCGGATCGTTCCTTAGCTGTCGTGGATTTGTCACGGCGGATGTCCTAGCGAGAGGACTTAGTCGTGGAGCCATCGCTCTGAGTTTACTTGAAGGGGTTAAGCGGACACAAAGACACAAGGGTTTATACTAGTTCGGCCCTTCAATGAAGGTAAAGGCTGCGTCTGGTTGTGATGGAATTGATGTGGTCTCGATGGCTAGGGGCAAACAAGCCATCTACATTTCGAGTTGTGGTTGTCTTCCCTTGAACGTGCGGGTGTCCCCTTATATACCGGTGGCCTTCGTCGGTTATGAGAGTCCCAACTTGTTCATACTAATATCCGGTTGGTATCTCTATTCCTAGTTTACTTTACAAGTTATACATCAGGCGGTTTACATTTCAAGTTCTAAACCAACTCTGAGCCTTGGGCCTTTCTTTGCTTATTCCACTAATGAAGTTAACCCAGCCCGGTGGCGGTTTACCTAGTGGTAATATCCCCAACATTAGGCAGTTGATTTGAACTGGTTCATGTCAATCCTTCACAAAACTTATCTTGGACATCTTCTACTGATTGGTAAACCGTCGTTATGCGTCACCACTTCTAGTTCTGTAACCGGCGACATCATCCTATAATCTTATCATTTATAACGCCTTCTTTAAGCGGCAGCTCCACGGATCCATGGCTTGACCTAGCTCATTTGCTGTATAAATAGGACCGAAGGGTCATTTCTTTCTTTCCCGTCCTCTCTCCTTCGTCTTCCTCGCCCTGGTCTTGGAGCTCCGCCACCGTCGTCGACTTCTGCCTCGTCCTAGGCATTTGCATCAACTGATCGTACGAGCATTGCGGCCTCTTTCCGCGTCTTCTCCGTTCCGTAAGCTTCCTCCCCTTGACCTAGATCTGTTCTTTTTGGGTTCGGTTCCGTGTTGTGTTCTTCATGTTCATATCTATTATTTTGATTTTGAATGAATCCATGAACACCTTTAATAGTGATCCTTGCGCATCCGCTGTAGTCTCATCTAAGCCCACAGATCTTCGTATATATACACTCCGTAGTTCACTACATTTACGCTTTACTTCTCGAAACATTTTCATTTTTACATAAACTTCACGTTTGATCCGCAGCGTAATATGATCTTGCGAAACTTGTTTACGTATACTTAGTTATCCTGGCTTCAATCACTTCAATGCTTAGGTCAGGCGGTTTAACTTGAAAATAACGCTAAACGATATATATCATTAGTCCCTTGTTGAACCGCCAGAATCCACATGACACACATCACAGGAACGGGTTATAAATGCTGCCTCGGTATGTCATAGTTTAGACCAACACCTTGTACCAAGCATGCTTGAACCGGATCCACTATTTATTTTAGATCTTACCATGGCCAAGCAAGTGTATGAATGCAAGCTGGGTTCCTTGGCGTCACCGAATCACAATTGGATGATCTAGTCTCGATTGGCGCTTGATGATAAAGATACAATCCTTTGGAGGGTCCACAGGAGGAATGCCCTCCTACACCTCGGGAAGGAGAAGTTGTGGTCTTCACGGATCACACGGCGGGGCTTCAAAGCCGGTTCTAAATTTTACTGGGCGTGTTAGCCAATTTTCAGCTCCGTCCCAAGACATTGGCCCCAACTCCGTCACCAATTTATGCCACTTTCAAGTACTATCTCAAGTATATCTTCAAGAGGAACCTACATTGAACTGTTTGAGACCTCTTCCATCTAAACCGTCTTGGAATTCACCGCGGCCCCAATCTGAATTGGGTGGCATGGCTATTCAAAGAGGAAGGATCACCTATCCCCACGTCAAACTCCATACTCACCCCAAGGAGTGGAATGCGACTTGGTTTTATTACAAAGATACTTCTCTGAGGATGAAAATCCCTACACGGCTTTCGTCTAGGCGGCTGAGCAACACCCATCCGTTCCACAAAGATTGAGCACCAAAGATAGAAGCAAATATGCCCAACTGTCCAAGCTCCGAGCTTTTATGGCTAACGGTTTGGCGAGAATAGACCTTGCAGCTGCTGGTTATCATGGGGCATACTTCCTGAGCGGGCTCGGTTTGATGTGCGATATCTTGGCAGTGTCGACGACCCACTCCGACACACCAAAATTCAACTCTCGATGATGAAGCTACTGACTCGGTAAAGAAGATCTTTGAATGAACCGGAACCTCTGTGCTCAAACCGGTCCTCCTTACTGCACCACCAACAAACCGCTTTGATAAGTTTTAGTTGCTCCATCATTAAACCTTCTGCTTCATGTGTCTAACATTTAATTATTTCGATCCGGTGATAATCCGTTTTGGAGCAAGAAACTTTCACAAGATAAAGCCGGAGGGCGTATGACCCAAAACCAAAGTTGTTAGAAACCAGCTCACAAGAGAAAGACCACCGCTTCATCGGCCCAGCCATTGAGATGATGTGGGTAATCCGGATCTTGAGTGAACTTGATTCTCTTGGCTTGCTTTTACCGCCTTATTGATGATGATGCTTGTCGGGGCCAATGGCGAGGCCACAATCACGGATTCGTTGAGGTAACTATTTTCTCTTCGATTCGAAAATTTGCCCTTGCCAAAATTTCGCCCGAGCAAACCGGAAAGTTATTTTCTCACCCTCTTGCTTATTTGGATCCCAAATTTCTTATGAAGACGCAGCAACATGAAGCTCGCCGCACAACCCGGCCTGATGGTCGGGTAGTTACCTCTGCGGTTTACCAAACAACCCGATTCGAAAGCGTCGCTCCGAGGTCTCCGACCTTTTATTGCTTTAAATTTTAAAGCGGGTTTATTCCGTCAACCTCTTAATTCGTCCGACTCCGATTATCGGTCACTTCTCATTCATCCTCTGGTGAATCATCGGCCACTCAATTACCGCCATTGAAGATAGCTGCCGGGTAAGCCAAACCGACTATATGCTTCTAGTGTATTATGTAATGACTTATATTTTTCACTGATTTTGCTTTTTCTCTTAGAAGCAAGCCGAAACCAAGCAAGAAGGCCCATTTGGATAAAGCGGCTGAAGAAGATGCCGCCCTAGATCATGATAGGCGGCGGATTTTGAAAATTTTGCTCTGAAGATATTCCCAATGATCCCGTCGCAAGATGATGTTACACCGTGAGGCATTAACACTTCAATCTCTGCCGATCTGCTGTCAGTTCCGTCCGGTTTGATAAATCAGATCCTCTGACAGCGGCGTGCCACACAATCCGTCGAGTCCAAAGATGATGGCGTTGTGATTACTTGGTATGGGCCGTTCGAACGAGGAATCACTGCAACTTTAACGGAGCACCTTTGTAAAAGATTTTCCGCTTTGAATAAAGGAAAATGGGATGTTGAACGAGACATATGCTGCTCTAAGCGCAAGACCTTCATTACGGCTATTTAAACGGCTTTATACTAGCCGTGACTATGAAGCTGGCCTGGTCAAGTTAATGAGGACAAGTTTGAGGTAACCCTCCTTTACTTACATTATATCAGCCCTTCTAGCCCCCAAGGGCGGTTTGTAATCTTGATCAAGCCGGGACTTGAATATATTCTTTAACAATTTTGAAATCCACTGCGTAGCCCCAAAGGGCAGTTTATCGAGACATGTTTAAACCAGGGCTTCAATAAAACTGTCCTTGAAACATCGTAGATCAAATAGCCATTAGCTCCCAAGTGCCAAGTTGAATACTTGTATTGAGCTTGGGACTTTGCCATCTAGTAGTAATATATAAAAATCGAAGTGCATTAGCCCCCAGCGTCAAGCATATAAATTTGTTGTGTGGTTGAGACTTTGACTTTCTTAGGCCTTGTTGAAAATCTTGTCTATATACTGGTGAGTGAAAATCAAGGAGGACCAGTTGCCGATTTACAAGAGGCGCTGAAAACCAAAGAGCCGAGCAGAGAAGGCCAAGAAAAATTAACCAGTGCCTTGAGCATGCTGAACAAGCGAAGGCTTCAAGAAAGAAATAGGCTGATGGGCTTTGAAAAGACCAATTTAATCAAGCAGCGAGAAAATCAAGCTGCCCTTAAACCGGTGGTAGATGATCGGACAATAAAGCAAGTACACTCCATGACGCGGCAATTTTGGTAAGCTCCTTGAACATTTGTGATGCTTTGAACCTGTTGTAGTATAAATCCGGTTTGAGTATCTCTTTATTTGTTGCGAGCACGCGCCGGGCACTTAAGGAGCGATGTGAGCGAAGGTTGTCTACACCTTAGTAGAACAGCTATATCTAGGAGCCAATGGATCATCACCACTTCTCATAATATAGCACCTTCCTTACTCGGGATACTCTGAACAAGTTGTCCATGCTTCCTGCCCGGATTGAGGAGGTGAAGAAATCTGTGACCCGAACGGGAGCTATTAATGCTGATCCGAGCCAAGGCATGGGTACGGACTTTGACCTGTGGAAGCAGCTCAAGGCTACCCAGCGTGAAGGAAGATGGTTGAATTTAATGAAGAGGATTCTGGGCGATAAACCGTGTAGTCGCCTCTCCTATCATTGGTAGAAGCGAGACTTGACACATTATCAAGCCGGTACAATGACCGAACAAGCGAGTGCCCCAACTTTTGAAGCGGAAAATCTGTCCCTCAATCCGTAAGCACACCGCTCCTGATGAACCGTCTTCCTGATCCATGAAGAGGCTGTTTTCCAAGCTTTAATGGGAATCGGTGGACCACTGTTGATTTCCGCCAATGGAATGAGGCGAGGAAGGCAGGCGGCGGAGGATGAGGGCGAGGAAGCAGACGAGGCGGTTTAAATATCGTCGTTGGCGGTTGCCCAAGAACAATGATCTTACTTGGGCACCGTGTTGCCTTATAATAACTTTAGTTAATACTTCCGTTTGAATATGCCTTCGTGCATAAGTAGTGAAACTTTGCTTGATTACGTACTTCACGCAACGAAATATTTGAACCTCGGTGGCGGCGATACCTTGACGGTTTATGATATTGAATATATGTATCAGAAATCCAACAAATATGTGATACAAATACCTGCCATATCTGGGCATGAAGCTGGCGTAGCCAAGCATGGAGCCTTAGAAACCATTAAATCGGTGAGCGAAGAACAGCTCCCATATAAAGCATCTTTGAATCAACACAACCCCTTGTTACTTGAAGATGATAACAAGAAAAGGTAAACGGGCATCGTCTCCGGTTTAAAATGAAATCAAATCCATCGGCAGGAAAAAGGTGTTTTATTGATAAAAGAAGTCCAGCAAAACAAATATCAAAGAAGCGGTAAAACAGCATGAAAACCAAGGCAATGATAAATCCTTTTTGTAAACACGCTATATTGAGCTGTTAGGATGGCATTACCATGGTGGACGAGACCAAGCCCCCAATAGGTGTGACTATGATTCAAGTCAGCGAGGTCCCCAAATGACTCGTTGGCATATATGCGAGATCAAGAGGCGTGGTAATGGTTCGGTTCGACCATTCCCCAAGTGATTCGATGGCCTTAGGCCGACCAAGAGCGTGACGGTTCGGACTTGACCGTGTCCCCAAATGATCAAGTGGCTGTCGCCTATCAAGAGGTGTCGCGTTGGTTCGGACTCGACCAAGGCCCTAGTGATATACAAAAAGCAAATGTCAAGGGTAAACGGGCCGCTTTAAAAGTCCTCCATGTAACCGCATGATGAGAAAGGCAGAGACCCGCTTTATGAGGCTCCGGTTTTATATATCGAAGATAATATATACATTGTCATGATATGTACAAGAATAGAGCCGATGGCTCAAGTGTAGTAAGGCGAAGATGAGCTATGTTCCATGGCATGTTGGTCTCCTCCTCGGCGTCGTGAGTCTTGATGCTCTCGAATATCAATCGGATAGTATGACCCGTTGTGCGATTCTTGCGACCACAAGGTCCTTCCCAAGGTGGGGATAACTTGCATATCTATGCGGTCTTGGATGAGCGAAACACCAAATCTCCTTCTTGAAAGGTTCGGTTTAACCCAAGCATGATAACGACAAAGATCTGGTAAATGCGAATGAGCAGCTGCCATATCACGCTCCTCATCCATAGGTCCAAAGCGTCTTGCCGTGCCGTCTGTTGTCGCTTCAACATAAGCCGCCACGAGGCGAACGTCTTGGATATCGCTGGGAGAACGCCTCTGCTCCATAGACCATGAAGAATGGTGTATATCCGATGGACCGGTTTGGCGTAGTATTGATACTCCATAGCACGATGGTAGCTCTTCAACCCACACCACGGTGTTCTCATGCGGGACCATAAGCGGGGTTTGATGCCTCGTGATCTCTTGATTAGCTCGTTACGCTTGTCCGTTGGGTGGGGTGAAACCATGGCGACACGTCAAGCGGATGTGCTCACGTTCACGAGAACTCTTTCATAGCACCCTTGGATAAATTAGTACCATTATCGGTAATGATAGTGTGTGGAAAGCCAAAGGAAGATCACCTTTTGATGAAGCGCACATTGTTGCATCACACTTGTGGCGGCTCGCTTCAACCCACTTGGTAAATTTGTCTGCCACCAAAAGGTGGGTCTTCTTATCCTTGGATCGTTTAAAGGGTCCAACCATATCCAGCCCCAAGTTGCAAGCGGCCATGTTATTGGGATCATCCTCAACTCTTGTGCGGTACATGAACCCATTGAAAATTTCGACATCCATCACCCGTTTAACCAAGTCCTCCGCATCAGCGTGTCTTTGTCAACCAGATAGAATCCGTGATGAAAGCCTTTGCCACCGAGACTTTGAACGGCGTGATGTCCACAATCCTTCATGGATTTTCTTAAGATTTCCAGCCTTCCTCGGGAGAAAACAAGCGTTGAAATGCCCTGATACCTTGCAATGATGCAACTCACCATTAAAATTGTCATAGACTTGGGCGCGGATTATCATGCGGCGAATCTCATCTTCGGCAATTCCTCGAGTCATATCAAGAAAAGAACCGTCAATCCGGAATAGCATGTAGTGCTGCCACCAATTGGGCCTCGGATCGAGAATAGCCAAATCCGCTTCACGGAGGCTGGTGACGGGTTGTGCAATCGTCCAAGAAGACATTAAGCGGGACGGTTCTGGCGAGCAACGGCAAAGCGTCGCGCTTCATTCTTCGGCGATCCACATGATCCATGATAACCCTTGAAGCAACCCGCAATATTATCCACTTCGACGATATGCGGCCATAAGCGGGTCCTAGAATCCCAAGTGCGGACACTTGCTGAGCCACCAGGTCAGTCACCAAAACACTTAACCGGCTTAAGTTCATCTCTTTAGCCATTCGGAGACCATGGAGCAAGGCTTACGTACTCGTGCATTATTAGTACAAAGGGAACATTAAGCGGAGAACATAACAAAACTTATCACCTCGCGGAAGTTAAAATGACTCCACCCCGAGCCTTCAACTGCACGGATCCACGAAATGAATAGTCAATCGTGTGATCCGGCTTCTCCTCTTAGCTTGCTCCGTCCAATCATTAATGAAATCAACAAGTGCTTGAGACTTCACGCTGTCCGTGGTATATACTTTAGTCCATGCGGCCCAAGCTCTATAGCCCATTTGGCAATCCGGCGATCGCTTCCGGTTACTGTGATATCACCCAAGGAGCTGGGGCGCCACTTTGTGAGTGCCCAAATCTTGCTTCAATTTCCGGTAGCCATGAAAACACCATAGACTAGCCGCCAATCACGGATACCTTTGCTTGGACTCAATAAGCACCTCAGCGATATAATAAACCGGCGTGAACCGGATATTCCTTGCTGCCTCATGCGTTCCACCACAATAGCCCGCTTCTTCTTTCGAGCATTGGCTGCAACATATAACAACGGCTCCTTGTCAACCGGAACCGCAAAACAGGCGGATTGGCCATTGCCGCTTTAAGTCCTCAAATGCTTCATCGGCAGGACTCGAGCGAAATATCATCTTCCTCGGCATACGGTACAAAGGATGGCCTTTTCTCGAAGCGGTGATAAACGGCTCAGTATAGCGTCGCCATAAGCAGCGCGAACATCATTGATACACCCGGTTTAAAGGAAGTAATAGCTTTAATTTTCTCCGGATTAGCCTCAATTCCTCTGTTAGATACAGGGAACCCCAATAACTTATGCTGCGGAACACCAAAGCGCGCCTTGGCGGATAAAGCATCATCTTGTAAATCGCAAGTTGTCAAAGTTTCCTTCAAATCATCCACAGTGTCTCCTTTTGTCTTGATTTCACTACAATATCATCCACATAAGCATGCACATTGACGATCTGTGTCACGAGCAATTCTGTACACACACGATAAATAGCTGGGCGCTCTTGAGCCGAAAGGCATAGATACATAGAAGGCTCCAAAGGGAGTGATAGCGCTGTTTTCTCCTGGTCCTAACCGCCATTTTCATCGATGATATCGAGTGCGCATCCAAAAAAGCGCTCACAGCTTCTTTGTGGCATCAATAATCTGATCAATGCGGGGGGGCAAAAGGATCATTGGGCAGGCCTTGTTAAGATCTGTAATCCACACACATCGCCAAGTGTTTTTCTTAAGACCAGCACCGGATTAGCAAGCCACTGGATGAAACACTTCAATGATAAAACCCAGCTGCAAAAGCACGGCCACTTCCTCTCAATGGCTGCGCCTTTCTTCGTTAAACCGGCGGGAGCTGTTTCACGGTTTATACTTAGGATCCACATTAAGTGTGTGCTCGGCGAGTTCCTCGGTACACTGCATGTCGGATGGCTTCCATGCAAAGATATCCGATTCTCACGGATGAACTTCGATGGTAGCGCTTTCCTATTTAGGATCAGTTAGCGGCGATGAAGCTGCTTGGGCGAATCGCTGCGCGAAGTCAACAAGTTTGGTCTCGCTGGATTTAAACTTCAGATCCGATTCATGCTCTATAGTTGGTTTCTTTAAAGGGGTCATATCCATGGGATCAACATTGTCCTCATAGAACTTCAACTCCTCCGTAGCTGGACCGCCTCTGCATAAGCTGCGTCACCTTCCTCACATTCAGCGACCGGCGGCTTCCATGCACCATTATCGTTCCTTGTAACCCGGCATTTTGAGCTGCAAGTAGATATAACAAGGTCGTGCCATGAACTTAGCATAAGCGGCCGCCCAAACAAAGCGTGATATGGACTCGGATCTTCACTACCTCAAAGGTTAGTTTTTCGGACCGGGAATCGTGCGTCTCCAAAAGCCACATCGGGCTATCTTACCAACAGGATATGCAGATTTGCTGGTACTACCCGTGGAACACTGTATTGGACGGTCCGAGATCCTTGTCTGTTAGACCCATGCGGTGGAAAGTTTCATAATATAGCATGTTAATCCTTCCTCCGTCCATAAGTACCTTGGAGAACTTATAACCCCCACGAGGTCTACCACCAATGCTAGCTGGCGGATTATCAACCCGGGGAGGATCCTCTGCTCCATACGATAGGCTGCTCGACCGCGTAAATAACGGCAATGCCGTTCAACGAGAGTTCGCTGCTTGGCGCTTGTGAAGTTTCGGTCGCTTATCCAAGCTAGTCGTGAAAACATGATATTACCCATTGTTCAACTCCTTTGGTTGGCTCGATAACCCATTGCTGTTGCTGCTCTTTGGCCGTTCGATTATTAGGATTATTGTGGCATACGATTAAGACTGAACGGAGCTCCATCGTGACCCGGCCGTGGACGGATCTGAACGCCACGACCCTTGTGCGTCCAGGAAGGCATTAGAATTTTGAACTCCTGCATAATATAACAATCTTTCGAGAGATGGGTAGTGGCGACTCCTTCGTCCCATGCTTGGGGCAAGGTTGATTCAACAAGTAGTTCAAGCGGCTCGCATTAGGATTGGGACCCCCATTACGATTCGCTTTGCCTCTGCGCTGCTTTATCACGTGCATTAGTATTACGAAATCCATGTTGCCATCCGCTGCGCTTGCCTCCGTTCCATGAACCGCGGTTTGTACTATTGCCCTTGGGTTGCCATTCTTCTTTCCCTTCCTGCTTCATCATCATCAGCCTCGGGATCCTTAGTGTATGCGAATCAGCATACTTCACCAGCGGCCATGAGGGTTCCATGTCATTCAGAACGCTTCATGCGCCCCAATTTCAATTTTAAAGGCTCAAACCGGCGATTGCCTTCTAGGGTTAAGATTGCGAGTCGGCGTTGATCTGTCGGAGGAGTAAAATCATGAAACACAGCGTACCCAGCGGGTCATTGACTCCCCTTCCTCTGGACACAAGCCTAGGTCTACTATGGACCATGGCTGCTTACATGTATCCTGAAATTCGGATAAGCGGGCCCGTAACTGGGCCCATGACCGATAGAGTTGGGCGGTAGGCTCTTCAACCAAGTCACGAACCGTGCCTTCAAGCATCATGGTGAAGTACTTTACCTGATCATCCACGTCTAGCATCTCCATGGCCATCTCATAACTTTCTACAGCGAGGGGACAAATCGGCGGTGTAATTGGCACCTTGCGGACCTTTGAAGTCCTTAGGCAGGTGTACATTGCGCCAAGCGGGGATCAAACAGGCACCCCTAAAGCGGATCGACTCCGTCCGGCGAAGGTGGTAGGCGGACGGCGTAAGTTGGCTGCGTCATCTGTCTGCCAATTCGGCCTCCCTTGGCGCGGGCCGTCCACCACCTCTGCGAGCATCGCGACGCCACTGTCAGTCATTGCCACGGGCGCTTCACGGTCCGCGTCTTTGCTGATATGGCGGTTCATCCATCGCTTTATAGCTCCTGCGGGCCAGGCGTAGAATGAATCCGATCACGGTGTATGAATATGCCTCCTGCTGAATCGGTGTAGTCGGACTCCTTAACAAGCGCCTCGACGCTTGCGGTGAGTCCCCTTCGGCAGGATAGCCTCCAATCGGCGGAGCTGCGACAAGGTTGTCCATAGGATTAGAATAATGGCACAGGGTGTATGCGAACGGAGAGAAACACGGTATTCTCGAGGAGGCTCCATCGGTGAGGTTGGACCGTCGCCCCAGCCTGTGCCTCAATCGGTTTGCCTCCGGTCTTGGGGTGATTCTTGGGTCTAGCTCACAGGAGTGCGAAAGAGATTTAGGATCAAACCCTAACGGTGGCGTGATCTATACTTCCGCTTCAACACCTCATCACGGCCTTTCTGGTCACATGAGTTTGTAGGCTGGGCGTCGGGCGGCCCGCTCTGCAGCCATCCGCTCCTTTACGCTAGATCCGCTTTGGCTGCGTGATCTGCTCCTTCTGCCATAATTTCTGCATTATGGGCCTCTGATTACGTCGGGTTGTCCTCGCCATGGCGCAGCTAGTGCATCAAACAGTCGATAGAACTTGAACGGTGGCGCTCGGGACTCCTGCCCCTGCCCTCCCGGCTGCTGATCCGGAAAGCATCGCTGCAGCGGATTGAAGAGTGATTCGCTGCCCTACGTACGGCCATGAATATTCCAACCGGTTGATCGGCAGGGGGTCCGGAATCTGATCGCCATCGAACAGCCTGAACATATCGTCACATGTGGTACAATGACTCGGTTTCTCCTATTGAAGATTAAATCGCCGGAATAAGCAGCGGTCTCACTACCGTGTTGAACCGGCGTCGTGTTCTCCTCGTGGATGACCCCAGCGAAGACTTCCTGACCCAGTTTAGCACAGGTAGGTCTCGCGCTGAGCCGTCTCGGAGGTCGGTGCGGATGTCCGGCTCGGTGGCCTCCCGATCTTGCCGATGAAGGCGTGTATGCCACGAAGGGACCGGTACCCGTACTCGATTAGATCGGCCTCGGGACCCCATCTGCGTCGTCGATGTAGATCGGCTGCGGCGACTCTTGGTCATCCGACCTGGCGTAGCCTTGAGTCCTTTGAGCTTGCCCTCCAAGATCGTCAAACCATCGTCGATTGCCCGGTGGGCGCCAAGCGTCGAATGGATTTGTCACGGCAGATGTGTCCTAGCGAGAGGACTTAGTCGTGGAGCCATAGCTACGAGTTTACTTGAAGGGGTTAAAGGACGAAGACACAAGGGTTTATACTAGTTCGGCCGATGAAGGTAAAGGCCTCGTCTGGTTGTGATGGAATTGATGTGGTCTCGATGGCTAGGGAGCAAACAAGCCGCCTAGGCTCGAGTTGTGGTTATCTGTCCCTTGAACCGTCGCGGAGTCGTCCCTTATATACGGTGGCGCTTTGTCGGTTCCTGAGAGTCCCAACCGGTTCATACTCGTATCTGGTTGGTATCTCTCTATTCTAGTTTACTTTACAAGTTATACATCGGGCGGTTTACGGCTACAAGTTCTAAACCAACTACAGGCCTTGGGCCTTTCTTTGCTATACCACTAATGAAGTTAACCCGGCCCGAGCTGGCGGTGTACACCTAGTGGTAATATCCCCAACATTAGCGTGTGCGGTGCCCCTTCCACCATATTCCACCTCGGTCATATCGTTAGCGGAGTTTAGAAGCCCTGCGCGATAGAACATCATCATCGTCACCACGCCGTCGTCTTGGGAACTCATCTCTGGAGCTCAGGCGGATCGGGCCGGAGATCGTCGCCGAGTGAGCGATGTGCGAGAACTGGAGGTCTTGTCGTTCGGCGCTGATCGGTCGGATCGTGAAGACATATGACTACATCAACGGGCGCGCCTGTCGGACCGCCATCCCCGTCGGCTTGTCGCTCCCTCCTCGTCCCTCTCGCTCGAGGGGCCTTCGCTATCCGAGCTGTCCACACAGCGCACCGGGTCCCGTAGTCCCGAAGACCTTGGCGAGAAGGTCGCCCTCCATTAACGAAATGGAGGTGAACCCCGCCGATCAGCTGTGGATCGGCGACGTCTTCCACCCTCGGTCGAAGAACATCACGCCAGGGAGCTGGGGACCACGACACTCACAGTGCGGCTGATCCCAGCCCCTCATCGCAACTCCATCCGTCGGGTGGATCCGGTCCCCATCGCGTCCATAAGCAGGGCGGCAGCGGAAAGCGGCGTCGGCGCTCGGCGAAGCTGATGAAGAACTCCGGGGTCATCTCGGTGTGGACCGCGCCGTGGGCGGAGGCGTCGGGGAGGCGGAGGCGCGCTCGCCACGGCCGCCTCTCCCGGCCGCCTCGGCCACGCCCTCGGCCTCGATCACGGCCGCGCCCTCTCCCTCTCCCTCTCGTGGCGGCTCGGCCTTGGCGGAGCGGGATGGGGAGAGTGCGCTGCCTAAGCGACCCTCGCTGCCACCGTCGAAGAACGGGATTCCCTCCTTCCATGGCGGAGAGAAGAAGACGAAGATGAAGGCGAAGGAGAAGAGGATGGGTGTGGCCATTGTGCTCCCTTCCGCCCCTTTAAAGGGCGGTGGAACTCAACCGCCCTTCGTGTCGAGGCGAGGAGGCGGAGGCGGGGCCGCCTCGCCTCCTCACGCCGTGGCGGCTCGGTCTCCCACGCCGCCCCGACCCGTGCATGCGGGCAGCGTGGCCGAAGCGGCAGGCGGCGGGTGGCGACCTCACTCTGCACCGCGATCACGGGTGGATGCCTTAAAAGACTGCATCGCCGCCCGTCTCCACGCGCCCGCAATCGGCGTGCCATTACGGGAAGCGGCGGTCACGAGTAGATTCGCGCCGCGGAGCCGTGTGCCCGTGCCTTGTTTTGGGCCTGCCTCGGCCTTCGGCACGTGTATAGCCCGAGCGGGGCTCTGTCGGTGTACTAAGGTAGGGGTACCTCGGTACCCCAACTTGTCCGAGCGATTGCAACTCCACGGCTGGATCTACAGCGTGCTTGCGGAGACCATCCTGCTCCATATCGAGCCATTCAAGAACAAAGTGTACAAGAAAGAATATCAAGACCCGGCAGAGGAGCTTGCCGGAGGCGTTCGAGCTCAAGATTACATCATTCACGCAAGGCCTGGCGAAGGAGCTCTTGGAGACTAGAAAGATTATATCATAGAAGACCGCCTCGGCGCTACTCGCGTCGGCGAGGACGAGGCGACAAGTTACAAAGCCGACAAGCTTGGTCCGGCAAGATCAAGACCCGACAAGGTACTTGCGGAGAGATGCTGCGTGCGCCTCAGCTCATCTGCCCATCGTGCTTAAGCCCTCTCGAGCGCGTGGCGGATGGCTGTGCAGTTGAGGTGCGGTGGCACTCCGCGGTGGTGGATCCATCGCCGTGGCGGAGCAGCTAGGCGGGAGCTTTGGGTCGGCGACGGACATTAAATGCTCTTGTCCCCTCTTGTCAAAGTAGGTAGAAGCCCTTGTTCAAGCCTTTGTAGCTCCTTGTTCCCTTGTTCCAACTACCACCTCTTTTACATTTTTACCCCTCTCTCCTCGTTGACACTGTCGGTGACCCTTGCCCTATAAAGGCCCATGCTGCGTAGAAGAGGTTCGGAGTTCGGAGGTTGGGAGGTTGGATCCTTGGCAACTCTCGCGCCACAGGTTCGGCTAGATCGACTCACCCAACACCAACACCTCCATCGCTCGCATTCTGAGCAAGATCAAATACAACACAGCAGTAGGGTTTCTGCGACCATCCGCGGCCAGTAGGTAAAAATCGCCCGTGTGCATCGCCTCGTCTGCTCTCTGTGCCTCCTCCGCCCTCGTCCGCCACAGACAAGGGCCCCGGCCCCATAGGTGCTTTCGCGGCGTGTCCCGACTCACGCCCGTCGATAGTACAAGAAGGCGGATCCCAACCACATGGCGAGTGGGACTGTGGGGCCCGATGGGAAGAGATCCTGTGAGTTTAGTGTCGGCTAGGTAGAGTTGGCGCTAAATTTTCCAGCAGATGTATAAATTAGACAGCTGTTAGGCGGGATTGAGGAAGAATCTGAGCGTCGATTTGACAATGTATTTTAAAATGACATGTAAAATGCCTTCTAGCGGATTGTAGAGCGTTTGTCTTTCTTGACCTTTTCTCTTCAACCTCGGGACCCTAGAGTCGGAGTGTGTCGAATACCTTCTCGGTTAGAAACAACAGGGCATGCATGGAGACCGGGCATAGGGGTCATTAGTGCTTTATTAGACAAGTGCCCAACTAGTTATGTTATATTACATGGTTAGTAAAAACATCTTCGGGAGAATAGTTCGTTAATGGTTCCTTTCCTGGGAGGCATGCCCTAAAGTGCATGTCGGGACTGCGAAAAGGAGGAAAACATCTGGGGCAGAAAAATAGATAGGTAAAAATCATCTTTCAAGTCACAGCCGAATATTCCCTTAAACGCTAGCTTTGGCTTCACCCGAGTCCGAGTACCGTCAGGCACCAGCGTACTGATCCGAAGGTGCTCCTTTACCTCCTAGCGAACAATGGGAACATAGGGGTAACACGGGCGAGCAACCCAGCTTGGCCAAAACTTAAGTCATATCGATGCATATAATGGTGAATAAAAGGTACGTGGAAGTTTGACACATGTCTGGGCATGAAGCCCTTATAATTAAACACGGTAAAAAGCCCCGGTATAATGAGTCGCGGATAGACGTCAATTGTCTTGAACAATGCAAGTAGGCCTTTTAGGGCTTTTATGAATAGGGGTGAGAAAAAAAGAAACAAAAGATAGCTGAAGTGTAAAAATTTGGGCGGGGAAGGGGCGAACTCTTAGTCGGCGCTAGGCATAGAATCTTGAGATGGGCTGCGTTCCATGGGTTATTTCGAGTCGGTTGTCAAGCGCATTTCCGAGCATGCGCCCGCGGTCAAGACTTGATCGATAATGAAGGGCCTTCCCATTTGGGCTTGAGCTTGTCCTTTTTCTTGTTGGCGTAGTAGAACTAGTTCGCAACATTGTAAGTCTTAGCCCGTACTTCTGCCTTTGGTATCTTGAGCCTGCTGGCGATAGAATCGGAGCGAGCCTTGGCGGCGTCGTGTTCTTCCTCCAATGCGTCAAGCTGTCTGCTGATCCTTCGGCTTCTCTTTCCGTACATGCGTACTAGAGGTGAGTCATGAATGATGTCGAGGCAGAACTGCCTCTGCACCGTATACCATAAAAATGGTGTGAATCTGGTAATACGGTTGGGCGTTGTCCACAGCCCCAGTCTGGTCGAGCTCCTCTACCTAGTGCGTGTCCGATTTAGTCGGGACCACACTAGTATGGGTTTGATGCGCTCATTATTAGACCATTTGCTGCTCCTACCGTTGGTTTGAGGATGATAGGCGAGCGTAATCGAGCTTAATGCCCATATTTTTGCACCATGATTTAACCTAAATCGGCGGTGAAGTTAATGCGTTATCGGTAATGATCTTTGTGGGGACACCATATCGATGTACTACCCCGATATGAAGTCTATCACTGGTCGGACTGCCGTTTTAGCGGCTTGGCCTCTATTAATTTGGTGAATTTGTCCACCATGACCAATAGGTACCTTCTTGTGGTTCCCCTTTAAGGGGTCCAACCATGTCAAGCCCCAACCATGACGGCCGGTAATGGGTATAGTTTTGAGGCGGTGGGTGGCATATATCGATTAGCAAGAGTACGACACAACGCATCTTTGGACTAAGTCGGGCATGCGGCACGTCGACATAAAATCTGTCTGAATGCCTTTCCTACAAGGGCCGAACTCTGGCGTGGTGTCCATAGTTGACATAATTTCAGCGAAGGTTGCCCTTCCTCTTGGAGATACACCTTTGAAGGACTCGGTTGTGCTTTTCTTATAGAGTTCTCCTCATGGACCTTGTAGGCTTTAGATGCGAACTATCAGCGGGCCTCATTGTGGTCTTGGGGAGTTCCTGCCTAACAAGTAGGCTAGGAATGGCTCACATCGCAGGCGATTACTGCCATTATTTAGTGAAATTGAAGATGTTATTTCATAGGCTGAATCGCCGATTAAGTCAGATTGTTCTATGTCGGTTGGTGCGGCTGCTTCGGTTTGTTATTTCGGACTCCTCTTCCCATAGTATGGATGGCTTAAAAGTCGTTCGGGAAGATGTTTGGAGGGCAGCGTCAAGTTTTCTTGTTGATCGTGCCAATATGTCATTGCTTGGTTATTATCCGACTACGTGGTTGAATTCAAGTCCTTGAACCGAATGGCATTGAAAGTCGTTATGTCGACTAGAGGGTGAATAGGCGATTTTTATGAATTCTTCTTGAGGAATTTGCTGGTGAGGAAATTCCTTGGCGAAAACTACTTGCGGGAATAAGTACTTTCAAGTAAGCGTAACAAAATACAAGCATGGTCATCATGATGAAGCGAAGACAAGCCGAGTCTGAAAAGCGTAATCATAGGATAACACAAGATGAAGACAAAGCGGTGAAGAAATTGAGCGAGGAATTTGAAAAGTCTTGATCAAAGTCTTCAAGCACAAATATGAACAAACATTCAACCGGTAATGAGAAAATAGAACCGATTAGTTGGTGAAGACAATGATTTGGTAGACCGGTTCCAAATGTTGTCTCGGTTATCGTCTGGTTGGAAGCGGCGAGTATTTAAACTTCGAGGACCCTGATCCGGACACCCGATCAGCGAGCGCAACTCGGGACACCGATCCTCACGTATTCTCCTTGAACTAAGACCACGGTCTCGTCCAATCACTTTCGTGGTAAGTCTTGGGTGACTTCCAAACCTTCACGAGACTTGGTCACTCGGCGATCCACAATTCCTCTTGGATGCTCTAACCTTGGCGCCTAACTTGGGAAGAAGCCACGATCTTAAAAGGTAACAAGCGTCGGATCCCGAGGATCAATTTCTTGATGATGCTCAATCACTTTGGGATTTGGAGGTTTGGTTTTGGGTTTTCCTCACTTGATGATTTTGCTCAAAGTCCTCGGAGGATGGGTTGCTCTCAAATGACAAGTGTCAAGTTCTCTCGGGCAGCCAACCAGCTAGTGGTTGTAAGGCGCTATTTATAGCCTAGGGAGCAGCCCGACATGATAAGACATAAATGCCCTTCAATGATATGACCGTTAGGTGGATAATATATATTGGGACAGCTGTGGCATACTGACGATGGAAATTGACTCTCAAATTCCTCGGGGCTATCATGTTCCTCACTTTGTAGGCAATTCGCCTTTGGTGAATTCCTAACTCCTCGATCGAGCAAAGTCCTTAGTGACCGGAAGAACTGCGTCTACATCCTTTGAAGAAATTGGGAAGGTATGAGATTTCAATGGCTTCACTCGAAGGATTGGTAGGTGTAGAGATTTTGAGTTGAGCATCACATGGAAATTTTTCCTTAATATTTCCTCGACCCCTTTAAGATCGGTGTTTCCTATGACTCAAGAAAGAAAATGAAACTACGAAAACAAAAGTCTTCCGCTTCATGTTCCTCAAGTGAATACCAAGTCTTCAAGGTCACACCAATTTCTTCACTTTCAAAGTCTTGAAAGTCTTGAGAATATCAAAGTCTTGATCGAAGAACTTCATTTTTAAGAATTGACTTTCTTGTAAATATCAAACTCCTCATAGACTTATAGAACTGTGTACACTCACAAGCGCATAGTCCCTTAACCTATAAGTTTCAATACACCAAAATCACTAAGGGGCACTAGATGCACTTACAATCTCCCCCTTTTTGGTGATTGATGGCAACATAGGTTAAGTTTTCAACGGGGATAAACATATGAAGTGTAAATCTGATATTGAGGAATTTGATTGCAAGATATAGAAGAACTCCCCCGAAGATGTGCATAGTGAGAATTTGGTTTTGAGGCAATGCACATTCGAAAAGTTGAATCATGGAGATCTCCCCCTATATCTTGTAATTCATACACGCATTTGATATATAATATGAAGAATTTGAAATGCATAATGAAATATGGTGCCTGATGAAATTCAGCATGCGTGCAATAATATTAACGAGGAATAAGCATGCGAATAGCACATCAAAAGTATCGAACCGTTGCATCAAAAGTATCGAGCACCATGAAAAAGTATCGAGCACCATTGGGTTTAAGATTACAACTCAATCCAACAAAAGTTTGGAAGAGCGAGTTGTAACTTAAAAAATGCCCTAGTATAGACCGGCGAAGACTAACTCAGATTTCTCCCCTTTGTCATCAAATGACCAAAAGGTTGAAACTAGGACTAGCATACGAAGAATTTCAAGTTGATGGAGGCGCCCGGCGTTGTCGGAGTTGTTTGTTGGAGTAGGGCCTGCCGGTGTCGTCCAAATCTTCATACTCATCGGTGTCAGCGATGAAGAATAAGAGCTGGCCAATCGGGAACTTTGACCCTCTTGAATTTGTTGGAGGAGGTGCGGATCATCAATTCTTCCTTGAGACCCATGGTCTTGATTCTTGCCTATAGACATGAGTGAGGACAGCCAGTGCGGTTGAGGGTTTCATGAAGGTGATAATGGTTTTCTTCACAGCATTATGTGTTGAGGTTATATTGTGAAGAACGGCACAAGCGGCGCTTTACCCATTTGTGATTGCGATCAACCTCGATGAAGGCGAGGGTAATTCACGGTCGGTCATCACCACAGGTGCTATGGCGAGGATTTTGCTTAGCTGAGGTATTGGCGGTGTCATGTGTGGGAGTCGTCATTGGTAGAGTAAGATGTAAAAAATTGACCATCAATGG
>JAHHZJ010003780.1:0-35723 GCA_021437245.1 Aegilops speltoides
AGAAAGTGAGTGGGGCTCTGGCATTTCGATATTATTGTAGGCGACATATTGCTGATCGGGAAATGATATAGAATTCTGGATAGCATAAAGGGATACTTGAATAAGAGTTTTCAATGAAAGACCTCGGTGGCTGCTTACATATTGGGCATTAAGATCTATAGAGATAGATCAAGGCCAATTGGACTTTCCAAAGCACATACCTTGACAAAATTTTGAAGAAGTTCAAAATGGATCAAAAAGAAAGGGTTCTTGCACTTTACAAGGTGGAAGTTGAGTAAGACTCAATGCCCGAAACTGAAGATAGAGAAAATGAAAGATGTTCCTATGCTTCAAACTCTATCATGTATGCAATCTTGTACGACCGATGTGGCCTTGCTATAAGCCTAGCGGGGAGGTACTAAAGTAATCCAGGTGGATCCTTTGGACCGGTCATGAACATCTGAAATACGAAAAGGACTGGATATGTTTCTGTATATGGAGGGACAAAGGCTCATCCTAAGCAGTTCGTTGATGCAAGCTTTGACACTGATCGGACGATTCATCGCAGCGGATCGTATTTACAAAGCGGAGGATCGGTTGGTGCGTTCTAAACAAAGCGTCGTGGCGGGATCTACATGTGAGCGGAGTACATACCCGGAGCGGCTAATGAAGAGCGGATGAAGTTCATATCCGATCTAGGTGTCATACCTAGTGCATGGGTCCATGAAAATCTTCGTGACAATCTGGAGCAATTGCCTTAGCGAAGGAATCCAGTTTCACAAGAGGACCAAGCACATCAAAGGGCTTCAATTCCATCGGACTTAGTCCGGTGGGAACATAAGATTTGCAAATACATACGGATCGAATTTGCAGACCGTTGATAAGCCTCTTCCACGGCAAAACATGATCGACACCAAGACTCCATGGGTGTTAGAATCATTACTATGTAATCTAGATTATTGACTCTAGTGCAAGTGGGGAGGAAAAATATGCCCGAGGCAATAATAAAGTTATTATTTATTTTTATTTCATGATAAATGTTTATCATTCATGCTAGAATTGTATTAAGGAAACATGATACATGTGTGAATGCATAGACAAAACAATATGTCACTAGTATGCCTCTAAGACTAGCTTTTAATCAAAGATGGTTATGTTTCCTAACCATGAACAAAGTTGTTATTTGATTAACAAGGTCACATCATTAGTAGAATGATCGATTGACATGACCCATTCCTTAACCCCGATCATTTAGTATGTTGCTCTGCCATCCATAAAACCCATGTTCCTGTAACTGAGTTATCAACTCCGTTTACGGAGAACACTTTGGTGCTACCAAGCGTCTGCTGCTGGGTGATTATAAAGGTACCTGGTGTCTCCAAAAGGCGATGTTGGGTTGGCGTATTTGAGATTAGGTTTTGTCACGGAGAGGTATCTCGGGCCCTCTCTAATACATCCAAGCCTTGCAAGCACTACAACTAATGAGTTAGTTGTGAGATGATGTATTCGAGCAGTGAGACTTGCCGTAGATTGAACTAGGTATTGGATCTGCGATGAATCTCGGGAAGTAACTACCGATGACAAAGGGAACAACGTTGTTGTTATGCGGTCGACCGAAAAGATCTTCGTAGAATATGTAGGAACCAATATGGGCATCCAGGTCCTGTTGGTTATTGACCGTGAATAGTTCTAGGTCATGTCTACATTGTTCTCGAACCGTAGGTCCGCGCAAGGTTTGATGGCGGTTATTATGAGTTTATGTATTTTGATGTCGGAAGTTGGAGTCCGGATGTGATCACGGACATGCGAGTCTCGAAATGGTGAGACATAAAGATTGATATATTGAAGCCTATGTTTGGAGTTGGAATGGTTCGGGGGAATTCTGGAATCAGGGAGGTTAGGAACCCAGGAGGTAAATGGGCCATAGTGGGCCTTAGTGGAAAGGGAAAGGGCCAGCCCTAGGTGGCGGGCCCCCTTCCCCTAGTCCTACTAGGACTAGGAAAGAAGGGCCCCTCTCTCTTTCCCCTGGGAATCCTATTCAACTAGGATTGGGGGTCTCCGGAGGTAGGACTCCTGGCGCCTCCCTTGGCCCGGCCCCCCCCCTCCTTTATATCGGGGCGGGGGGCACCCTAGAACACAAAGTTAGATCTACGGATCGTTCCTTAGCCGTGTCTGGTGCCCCCTCCCCATATTCCACCTCGGTCATCTTGAACTTAAGCGAAACCTGGAGTGAAACATCAAGATCGTCCGCCGTCGTCTTGTGGAACTCTCCCTCGACACTTTCGGCTGGATCGGTCTGAGGGCGTCATCGGCTTGGTGTCAAAACTGGGCGAATGGCGCCCGGGATCGGTCGGTTGCGGGAAGCGTCCGACTACTTCCCTCGTTGTGATCGCTTCGCCCGGGTCTCGTGCGTAACAACCCTCCTCTCGTTGCTATTCATCACCATGATCTTGCGTGTGCGTAGGAAATTTTTGAAATTACTCGTTCCCCAACACCATCATCATCATCAATGTGAATTTGGACACCAACTTGAGATGAGGAGGTGCGCCCTGCATACTCATTTGTCCGCGACATCATCAAAATAGCACTTCGGTTTGATCTCGTCCTCTAGTGGTGTCGAAACTTGGCGGCAAGTTCATTTCTCTGAATATAAGCATATCACAAATTAGTGCAAGAATCGGCAAAGTAAGAAAAGTAACAAATGGAATTGATGTGAACATATGTATACCATTCTCATTTGCCCACCATTCATCACTAACCGCAATGGTCTTTTAGGATCAAACCAATGCAGATGCCTTTTGGGTTAATGTCTTCCAAACAATACTCTTTTTTTAACGTCCCACTTATTCTTGAATTGCTTTTGTGTATATTCTCTCCTCGATGCCAAAAACTTTCTTACCACATTGTCATATCAAGTGGTGTCAATGTTCCTTCTTTCCACGGTTATTGGCATTCACTTCTTCCACACAAATATCAATAAAGTTCTAAGACCCACATTATCCCATTGTGCTTTCATCTATTTTTCATGTCAATACAAAAAATTGGAAGAATTAATATGTAGTACAAACAATAGCTAGATATTGCCTTTTTTAGCATATATAAGCATCGCATCATGTCAATATTTCTTACTCAACAAGGGGAAAATTGTACTACTATTTGGCCTCAATACATCCATATCAAAATTATTTCTGCCATATATAAGCAATGCATCATAGCAAATCAAGATGAAAACATCATTCTTCATTCCTTGCAACAAATCTAGATGAACTTTTGCAAAAGAAATCACGAGGAGCTGCTCACCTTGAGGGGCTCACGGCGGGATGAGGAGGGAAAGGGGCCCGTCCCCGGAGTGGCGGCGTCCGGGAGTGGAGCCCCGGCGGCGGGAGCTTTTTGAACAGAGCGGAGGATGCGGCGGGAGGGTCGCGCCCGGGTGGGGTGGAAATGTAGCCTACCGCCATGTCACGGAGATAGCCTCGTCGGGACGGAGGACTGACGACCGGGGCGGGGGTTAGGAGAACCTAAGCGGGCGCGAATAGAAAGGGTGGCGGGAGGGGGATCGGCACTTCGCCCGTTTTTTTGCGTCGGGAACTCATGCGGGCTGCGATGGCAATTTTTGTAAAAAGTTCAAACAACGGGGACGTCCCTTACCCGTTTTTTAAGTGAGAAGCTGCGGGAAGGCGGGAACCACCAGCCCGCTTTTTTCCATTGTGAAGGAGGGGAAAAAATAAGCTTGGGGCTTCTCTAAAAGCGAGTTCTTTTGAGCTTGGCTTTTTTGACAATAAGCTGCTAGAAGCTACAAAAGCCCCTAAAGGCTGGGTTACAGGGATGCAACCCCCTCACTCCATTGTCTAGTTCAAAAAACTATCTCTTGAAGGTGAGCCCTTGAATCAAGAAAACGAAATCTGGGGGTTTGGTAGGAGCTCTTGATTACCTTCGCTTCCGGACCGGATCTGTCTTTGCTATTAACAAAGTCTTCGTTTCTTCATGCACCTACCTTCATTTGACAGCTCAAACATATAGTTGGTATGGAAGCATACTGAACTTGGGACTGAACTTTAGCAAATCACCCTTTACTCTTGTCGATTGCATTTTCGACTTAGATTGGGAGCTTGATGCAGGCGCTCCTTGGTAACTGCATTCTTTGGACCAAATTTAATATCATGGTGTGCGTAAAACAGGCCCTTGTGTCCGGTTTCGAGGCAAAATACAAGGCATTGGCTAATCTACAAATAAATAATATGGGTTCGGTCTATGTTGAAGGAACTTGGTGTACAAAGTAAAAGCTCCACCTTATGGTGTGACAATCTTGGTGCTACATATCTCTCTGCAAATCCGGTGTTTCATGCGGGACAAAGCACATAGAGATTGATTTTCACTTTGTCGAGAAAAGTTCTCGAAACAACTTGACATTAGCTTTGTGCATTCAAGAGATCAACTTGCGATGGATTCACAAAGCCCTTGCCTAAAGCTTTGAAGACTTTAAGCATAATCTCAACTTGATGAAGTTGTGATTAAGGAGGTGTTGACAACGTTACATCTCCGATCCCAACCGGGAGGTGGTGTTAGGTGTTAGGCATATAGATAGATTTGGTTGTTAGTTTAAACATAATCTCTCTTGAGATTCCCTCTTTACGATCTTCGATCTCCTGCCGATCATTGGGGTGGCGTCCCCTCTCCATATCGTGAACCCGTCCCTCGAGGAAAAGGCGTTTCCACTACCGCAGCGCCCGGGGTACTACCTGCCGATCCCAACTAGGAGGTGGTGTTCGGCGGTGTTAGGCATAGAGATAGATTTGGTTGTTAGTTTAAACATATTACAATTGTAACTATCTCTATCTTCTTCTCCAAGTAATCTGAATAAGAACATTTTTGACCTTTCAGCGTTCTTATATTATGGAAACGGAGGAGTAAGCTTATCATCACAAAATGATGTACTATAAGATACAAATCCATGCTAATATTTTGCTTTGGCTTTGATTTAACCATGCATGCCCGATCAGAAAGCAACTTCATATTTGAAATTGAGCTATGATGCTTTAGGTCGTTGTATAGAAAACCCTTCACATCCAAACTAGCAGTGAAACAGCTATTTGTGCAGGCACAGTTCAACAAACAGGAAAACTGCTTCCCAATGCCCAGGTACAAATACTGATCGATTCAACATTCATCACCCAGAATATGTTTGAAAATAGCTCATCTCGGAACCAGATGGAAACTCCACCTGCACGGACAATGGGGCATCATGGACCGAGCAAAATACAACAGCGAGATAACCAAATGCCCACACTAGCACACAAAAATGCAAGCAGGGTCGGAGCTTGGTAAACATGCTTGCTCAGCAACAAGTCAATTGCCCGACCTTACCCCAGTTGACTGATGCAAAACTAGATAATAGCGGAAGTTGTCAAATTAAGCAATTAATTCCTACAAGTGCACTTCACAGCCAAGTGGCGTTACAAAGTCAATCTCCTCGAACATACAGAATAGAAAAGCCTACAGCCAACAATGGAGTTCTTCATTTCATTGACCAGAATGTAACCTCGGGCAAGCAATATCATGAGTCAAACAATTTTGCACCATTCATATATCCAGGAAAAGCCATTGAAGTTGTTCTCATAAATTTGTAATAATGACTCTAAACAGTAAACATTAGCTTCACCATTGTGGAATTGTGCCAAAAGCTCCAAAAACAAATCATCTCAGCATTATTATTATTTATTAGACAAAACCAACACTTGAAACAGAGAATAACTGTAGGAAATTTGCAGTGTGGTGGCACACCTTCAGCATCAGTAAAAGTAAAACAAAAATATCCCCAGAGCACAGTGAAGTGCAGAAAAATTCAAGATGCAGCCCAAAGCATAGGATGTGACCAGATGGGCAAAAGCTCGAACAAACAATTATAGAAAAATATGTCCTCTTGCAATTTGGTACTTGAAATGGCAGTACAAAGCAAATCAATACATTTTTTGGAACAGTTTTGATTCCTCAACAAGCCAACATACATGCAGAAACCTTACCTGCTCTGCCAGTACCACGACAACAGCATATTTAACTAGACAATCATCTTATTTATTGTGCATAAGATCAGATGCATCATCTTAGCAAATGCCTGTTACTGCAAGCATAAAAGTTAAACAACCAATGTCATTCCAAAAAAACCAAACAAATATGAGGGGCGTCAAGGAGATATTTACATAACTCATAGCTGTATCTTGAAAAAAGCAGAGTCTTGATAGAGCATTAGGAAAGTGATGTGACTATTCAGATTTAGATTATCCACAAATAGGTTAAGCCTAAAATATGAAATTAACTATCTTATTATTTTCTCATAGAATGAATTCATCCTTGCAACAGACTCTCCTAAAGTGCTAGAGTGAACAATTATTTGAATTTTCCATTATTGATTTAAGAATATTGCAAGATAGCAGAGATAATAATATTGAATGAAAGAAATAGACTAAGCTTGAAGCTTCAAACGTACCTATTGAGCTGCCTATTTGACATTTCAGTAGGTTCAAGCTCGATTTTCATTTTGTCCTCAACTTCCAGCTGATAGGTATTTTATCATGAGAAAAACTGTCAGGGTTTGAACTAAAAGTAGCCTTATATAATTCTTGCATGTGTCATTAGGCAGGCAACAGTGAAATATAGTTCAGTGAATTTGCCAATCTTGGAGTTCTTTTCTGTATAGATATTTTATATAGTGAACTGATAAAAAACAGATTGCTACTACTAGCGGGAACCATATTATAATGAAACATAACATTTTATTTTACTGCATCATCGATGACAGCCCATCATCATCTTGGTATGGAAGCCAAATTGGTGACATAAAAGCATAGCAAACACTACAAATAACTATAAGTAATACATGTGAATCCATATATAACCATCACATAAAAAGCACCCAAACAAGCACCATAACAGAAACAAAATTGCTATATGCTGAAGAGGTCACGGCTCAGCAAAATAAGAATAAATGATATGATTACTTAAAATTGTTGGCAACACAAAATGATGTGAACATAATTTCATCAGCCAATTATCGACACATAACTTGGTTTTGTTCTGACCGCAATGAAGGGCATGGTATTACCTTCAGTATAGACACTTTAATGGATGATAGCGAGAATTTGCATAGTTTTGAAAAGCTTCTTGAACTTCAGTGACTCGAGATGGATCGTGAAGGCGCCAACCCGTCCACAGCAACAACACATTGTTGTTTTCAGCAAACCCTAGCATCACTATCGCTCTTCCTCCTCTGGATTCAGGAAAGTAGCTTGTCAAGTTGAATAGTTCTTGCGCCCATGAACAATACCATCAAGTCGGTCACCCTCTTCCATAATTGGGCGGTGCGGTTCAAGTCTGAAATGAAGAAAAACCCAGCCGCCGCCCTCTGCCGCATAAGCGAAGTTCGCCTGCCCCATCTGGCACCTGTATCACAGCTAGACTCTGCTTCTCCAAATCAAACTCGAGAATTCCATCAAATTCCCAGCAAGCACCCAGTAAAGGGAATCTCCAGCCAGCAAAGCATCACCGGTAACGATGGTGAAAAACTGGGATCCATGAGCCTGGTGCGGAATGGGTGTGGAGATGAGATTCCCCAAAGCCGGTCTTTGACGAGTAAACAACGGCGAGGGCTCGTCTATGTTTCGGGCCGTCGCCGTCTGTCACGCCAAGACCACCTGGAACTGCTGGACGTCTCCGGCGGCGGATACACCGCCCGCTGATCCCAATCTTCTCCGCGCGTTCCGCGACCACCGGGGAATGGTCAGGCGGTGCTGGTCGCCCGTGACCCCACAAGGATCTGGAGACGCTTCGGAAGGAAGAGGGCAGGAGGCCATGGCGGCATCCGGGGAGACAAGTAGTCGCCGTCGTCGCGCTGCAAGGGAAGCGCCCGAAGGAAACGATCAGGGGCGTCCAGAGTAGGTTGGAAGGGGCCATCGAATCGGTCGAAGAAGCCGAGGAGGGAGGGTTGCGGCGTGGCGGAGGCGGAAGCGGCGTCGGAATTGGGGATCTGAGACGAGGCGGCCCAGCTCTTGCAGACGTGGGATGCGCGGGGAGGAGGAAGGCTGCGGGGGAGGCGGAGCAGGATCTCTGAGGCAGGTCGTCGTCCTCCAGCGGGATGCCGCCGGCGAGCAGGGGCGGCGGGAGGCGGAGGCTGCTCATCTCGCCCTCCTCGCTCACTGATGCGGGATGGTTTTTCTCCTTCTGGAAGATGGTGCGGATGAAAGCGTGGTGAGACTCCAAAATGGGCTGCACACTGAAGCCCATCGGTGTTACATAAAGGAATTTTTTTCACACCCAAAAATCTCTTGATACATTAATTAAAAAAGGGCTTTTTTCCAATTTAACTCTATTCATGGTCGAATTGAAGTCGATGGCAGTCAAACTAGATTTTGGAATATTCCCTTCAAATTTCCATCATATTGATTTTTTCAAACATCCCACAATATAACTTACGATTACTCTGCGTCCGAAAAAGTTTGTCCCCAAATGGATGTATTTAGCACCAAGTTACCGAGTTAGTGCTAAATATATCCATTTAAAAAGAAGGGACAAGTTTTTGGAGGAGGGAGTACAATTTTTTTCATAAAGTAAAATAATGTACCGTCATCTTTATTTCTTTATGTTTTCTACAGTGATAAGCGGCAAGATTACAAAACACAAGTTATTCCAGCAAATAATTTTCTGATAAAGTGATAATCTTAATCTAAGAAAGGACTTTTTTATCTTACCATAAAAAGAAACTGCAATCATCTTATAACCAGCATCTCGCCCATGAATAACCTTGTCGGGAACCATCAAGATAGAAGGTTGTGCCACTACATTTTTTTTCTCGGCTAGCACAGAGCCAACTGGTGTCATAGCTTGTGTAGATAAAGCTGGAGGATGATCTCAAATTTGAAGAATCCACTTCCTTTACAAAACAGATCTGGGGCCTTTTTTGGACCACTGAATTGGCATGTTAAGCAACTGGCAATGTCTCCTTAGTAACAAGGGTCTGCCCTATATGACTCACAGGTAGAGTCCGTGCGACCTTTGGGTGACACAAGACATGACATTGTATCAACAAAAGTCAAACAAAAATGACGTGTCTTATTCCCCAACAACAACAACTAGGTCAACTGATAATGGTATGATAAAAATAGCAGTGATAATTTTACCTAATGGTAATCTCCTCCCGAAGAAAAGAGGTACAGATGATAACCGTTTGTGTTCACCAACGTCGTCACCTCCGAAGAATAATAAAAACCAAATAGTTGTGGTGATTACTTGCTTGATAAGATAACAGAAAGTTAGCATGAAAAACATTTCAGTTTGTTAGGCCACTACTCAATTTTGAAGAAACATATACATGTGAGCTTTAACTTTGGGAAAATTGAGTTATGCTCCATCACATCACTCATGCAAAAGTTTGCAGTCTCAGAGCAAAGGTTATTGAATGCCCTAGGAGAAAAAGGTTATTGAACCTAAAAAGTTTGGGAAGTATGAAAACTTTGGTTTATTGAATCTCAAAGCAAAGGTTATTACATCACAACACTGTACTCCACAAGTAAGCCACGTGAATTGATCATGCATGGGTAGTTGGGTACTCGATACATTTTAAAATACTTAGTTTTTTTAAGAAAAAAAGTACTTACACTTTTTTGAAAAACTTGCGATGTATCCATTTTGGTCATGGCGGTACGAATATGTAAATAATAAAATTATATCCAATCCGTGAACCTATCGACTACAAGCCTTTGGGCGACAAGGCCGTCCATCATCACCCCCTCCAAAGTCGAGCAAACTTATTTAGTAGACGGTTGGGAATTCGCTAAGGCCCGTGGGACGGTAGCGAAACAAACCGCCACGGATGAAGAGTAGCATAGATCGGGGATCCCCGAAGACACCGACGTAGATAAAACTACCAAAATCAGCAAACCCTGCGACATAAGCTGCGGTCTATCCCGCGCCCCGACGATGCTAGACACACCATCAAGGCGAGGGGGAAAGAATTTATTCCATCTCCAAGGAGCGCCGCCTAGGGCCATGCGGGCCCAGTTGGACGGTGTTGACCGACCGACCCATCTAGTTTTTGATACGCTCAATGGCTTAATATGGGTCCAAAATAGTGTTGGGGGCGTAGTAATTTCAAAAATTTCCTCACCCGCAAGATCATGGTGATGGCATAGCAGGAGAGGGAGTATTGTCCACGCCCTTGGGCCGTGGCGGGCGTTATGACAACGTGGTTGATGTATTTGCGTCTTCATGATCGACCAAAATGAGCGTCGGCCCTCGAGTTACAACCGATGGCGATCCCGGGCCGATCCGAAAGCGTCGGGGATGAGTTCTCACCACGGCGTGGTGCGATGATGATGTTCTCGGGGGCTTGCCTAAACTCATGCGATATGGGGGTGGAATATGGTGGAGGGGCCGCCTGCAGCAAGGGCGTCCGTGATCAACTTGTGTGTCGGGTGCCCCCCTATATAAAGGAGCAAGGGGGGGGTGCCCTAGGGCGCCAAGGAGGGTCCTCCTCCTAGTGGGATGGGACTCCCCATTCCTAATCCCCTAGGAAGGAGGAAGGGGAAGGAAAAGGAGGGAGGGAAAGGGGGGCCCCCTCCCTAGTCATCGGACTCCTCATGGGGGGGCCACCTCGGGGCTGCCCTCTCTCTCCTCTCGGGCCCCTGGCCCAATACTTCCCGGGGTTCGTAACCCCTCCGGCCTCCGGTTTTCCAAATCACCGGAACACTTCGGTGTCGAATATAGTCGTCAATATATCAATCTTTATGTCTGACCATTTGAGACTCCTCATCATGTCCGTGATCATATCGGGACTCGAACAAACTTGTACATCAAAACTTACAAACTCATAATAAATTCATTAACGTTTAAGCGTGCGGACCCTACGGGTTCGAGAACTATGTGACATAACCTAGAACTTTTTGATCGATAACCAATAGGGGACCCGATGCCCATATTGGCTCCTACATATTCCGAAGATCTTTATCGGTCAAAGCTAACAACATCGTTGTTCCTTTGTCATCGGTATGTTACTTGCGAGATTGATCGTCGGTATCAATACCTAGTTCAATCTGTTCGGCAATCTCTTTACCGTTACATAATTCATCATTGTAACTAACTCATTAGCTACATTGCTTGCAAGGCTTATAGTGATGTGCATTACCGAGAGGGCCGAATACCCCCAATCGGTGACAAAACCTAATCTTGAAATCGCCAACCCAACATGTACCTTTGGAGACACTTAGTACTCCTTTATAATCACCCGATTCGTTGTGCGTTTGGTAGCACCAAAGTGTTCCTCCGGTAAATGGGTTGCATAATCTCATAGTTACATGAACATGTATAAGTCATGAAAAAGCAATACAATATACTAAGCGATCAAGTGCTGGCCGCGGAATGGGTCATGTCAATCACATCATGTTGCACATACCGTCACCGTGTACCTCCAAGCCGGGTGATGCCGCAGCTCACGTCGAAGGAGACCGGCGGGCCCTGCGGCAATCCGGGGGTGCTTTTGAGACCGAAACCCCTGTTGGGCGTAGTAATTTCAAAAATTTCCTACGCCCGCAAATCGGTGATGTATAGCAGGAGGGAGAGTGTTGTCTGCCCTCGTGGCAGCGAGCGATCTGGCGTAGAGGAGCGGGGCGGGCCCATTGCAAACTTCGGCCCCCGGCTATAAATTCAGGGGCCCCAAATTTTTAGTAAGCCTAGTATGTATTTCTAAAAATAAAACTGCTCCGCGATGGGCCTCTCATGGTTTGGGCGCTCCGCCTCCCGCTCGCCTCTTTGATCGATCCATAGGAAACAGGATCGTGGTGCCCTAAAAATGGGAAAGCGGGATCATCAATGTCGGATCGATCTCAAAGGCAAAATCAAAGCACTGTGTATCGTCGCTCAACCCTCAGGAAGCGGGATCGTGGCGTGTCCAGCGCTCCTCGGGCCCCTTTTGGATTGAAAATGGGATTCGGATCGTCGGACCGTGGGTTCAACAAGAGGAAGAATCGATTTGCTCATTCCCAACAAATTTCTCCTCAACTTTCAATGATAGGTAAAATCCTCTTTCTATAATCTTGGGTTAATCTATTTTTCTTGATCAATTTGACTCCATAGTCTTCGATAACCTTTCTCCATAAACTTGAAGGAAAAGGAGATCTAGGGGTCCAAAGACAAGGGGATTACCTAGCTAGAGTGGTCCAAGGGAAATCGGCAAGGGGATTGCCCCGAACTCAATCCTCGAGGTTATTTTGTTTCAATTTAATGCCATAATTAGGTGTGTTGTTTGTGTCTGATTTCATCTAGAAAAGTAGTTAAGCGTTTGAACATTGATTTGAAGATTCTTACCCCCTCTGGGGTGAAAAGTAGTTTAATGAAAACAAGTTTTTCAATGAATAAGGGATTCTTGATATTTATATTCCTATTAACACATTATAGCCTATATATATTACTACATAGGTCTATTTTTCTAGTGTGGTAGGCCTTGTTTTAGAGTTTGTACGAGGCCCCATATTTTTCGGCCCACAAGGGAAGTTGCGTTCTCCTCGCGATCCGAGATCGGCGCCGTTACTCCGGGCCCCGAGTTCTTGACACCGTCGCTCGATGGCGTCCCTCGAACTCGATCCGCGGTGTGGGGGATTGTCGCCGACGGCGTGGTGGCGATCTTGATGTTCTCCTGGGGCCGCCTAAGCCGGACAATATGACCGGTGGAATATGGTGGAGGGGCGCCCGCTAAGGCGATCCGTAGATCAAACTTGTGTTTTGGGTGCCCCGGGTATATAAAGGACAAGGGGGAGGTCGGGCCAAGGGGAGGCCTGGGAGGAGTCCTCCCCGGAGTGGACTCCCCCCTAGTTGGATAGGATTGGGGGAAAAGAAGGGGGCCCCCCTCTCCTTGTCCTATTCGGACTAGGGGGGGGGGCGCTGCCTGCCCGGCGGCCTTCCTCTTCCCTCGAGGCCCACTAAGGAGCCTCCGGGAGGTTCGGTAACCCCGGTTTCCGGAAATCGATTTCACCGGAACCATTCCGAACTCAAATATAGGCTTCTATATCAATCTTTATGTCTCGACCATTTCGGACTCCTCGTCATGTTCGTGATCAATCCGGGACTCGAACTTCTTGGTACATCAAAATACATAAACCATAATAAACTCTGAAACCTTAAAATTGCGGACCCTACGGTTCGAGAAAATGTAACATGACCGAGAACCGTCTCTCAATAACCAATAAGCGGGACTGGATGCCCATATTGGTTCCTACATATTCCAAGATCTTTTCGGTCGGACCGCATAACAACATCGTTGTTCCCTTTGTCATCGGTATGTTACTTGCAGAGATTGATCGTGGTATCAATACCTATTCAATCTCGTTCGCAATCTCTTTACTCGTTGTAATACATCATCTACAGCTAACTCATTAGTTGTAATGCTTCAAAGGTTTGATGTGTATTCCGGAGGGCCGAGATACCTCTCAACAATCGGGTGACAAAACCTAATCTCAAATCCCAACCCAACATCGCCTTTGGAGACACCTTAGTACTCCTTTATAATCACCCGATTCGTTGTGGCGTTTGGTAGCACCAAAGTGTTCCTCCGTGCGGAGTTGCATAATCTTATATTCGAGGAAATGTATATGTCATGGATAAAGCAATAGCAACATACTAAGCGATCGTGTGCTAAGCTAATGGAATGGGTCATGTCAATCGGATCATTCTACTAATTATGTGACCTTGTTAATCAAATAACAACTCTTTGTTCATGGTGGAAACATAACCATCTTTGATTAACAAGCTAGTCTAGTAGAGGCATACTAGTGACATATTGTTTGTCTATGCATTCACAATGTATCATGTTTCGGTTAATACAATTCTAGCATGAATGATAAACATTTATCATGAAATAAGGAAATAAATAATAACTTTATTTTGCCTCTAGGGCATATTTCCTTGTCTCCCACTTGCACTAAGTCAATAATCTAGATTACATAGTAATGATTCTAACACCCATGGGTCTTGGTGTTGATCATGTTTTGCTCGTGGAAGAGGCTTAGTCATGGATGCGCAATTGGATCCGTATGTATCTTGCAAATCTCTATGTCCCCACGGACTAAATCCGGATGGAATTGGCGTCTCTTGATGTGCTTGGTCCTTTTGTGAAATCTGGATTCCCGCTAGGCAATTGCTCGTATTGTCACGAAGATTTTCATTGGACCCGATGCAAGGTATGACACCTAGATCGGATATGAACTCCTTCATCGGACTCCTTCATTAGCTTTCGAATGCTATGTACTCCGCCACATGTAGATCCCCTTCGACGCTTTGTTTGAAGGCACCAAGCGCTCCCCGTTTAGGTAAATCGTATCCGGTCTGCGATTTAGAATTCGGATCGGTGTCAAAACCATCACGTAAGTTCGATGAGCTCTTTGTCACCTCCATATCGAAACATATCCTTAGTCCTTTTGGTATTTGGGATGTTCTTGACCTTTCCGATGATCCACTCTGGATTACTTTGGTACCTCCTGCTAAACTTATAGCAAGGCACACATCAGTGCGTACCGCATTGCATACATGATAGAGCCTATGGTGAAGCATAGGAACATCTTTCATTTTCTCTCTATCTTCGGTGGTCGGGCATTGAGTCTTACTCAACTTCACCCTTGTAACACAGGAACCCTTTCTTTGCTTGATCCATTTGAACTTCTTCAAAATTTTGTCAAAAGTATGTGCTTTGTGAAAGTCAATTAAGCGTCTTGATCTATCTCTATAGATCTTAATGCCCAATATTCACTTCAGGGTCTTTCATTGAAAACTCTTATTCAAGTATCCCTTTATGCTATCCAAATTCTATATCATTTCCGATCAATATGTCATCTACATATAATATAAAATGCTCTGAGCTCCACTCACTTTCTTTAAATCGGGCTTCTCCAAATCATGAACTAAACTTTGATCACACTATCAAAGGTTTATTCAACTCGAGATGCTTACGTCCATAAATGGATTTGGAGCTTGCACCTTTGTTAGCTCCTTTGGATCGATAAAACCTTGGTTGCATCATATCAACTCTTCTTCGAAATCCATTAGGAATGGGTCTTTACATCCATTTGCCAAATTTCATAATCATAAAATCGGAATTGCTAACATGATTGGACGGACTTAAGCATCGCTTCGGGTGAGAAGGTCTCATTAGTCAATCCCTTGAACTTGTCGAAAACCCTTTGCGACAAGTCGAGCTTTTAAACGATAACATTACCGTCGGGTCGGTCTTCTTCTTGAAGATCCACTTGTTTTCTATTGCTTGCCACCCTCGGGCAATCCCAAATCCATACTTTGTTTTCATACATGGATCCCATCTCGTTTCATGGCCTCAAGCCATTTTGCGGAATCTGGGCTCACCATCGCTTCTTCATAGTTGTGGGTTCATCATGATCTAGTAGCATGATTTCCGAAACAGGATTTTTACCACTCAGTGCGGATCTTACCGGTTGATCTCCGGGTTCTGCTAACTTGATCAAGTTTCATGATCAACATCATCAACTTCCTCACTACTTGGTGTAGATGTCTCGAAACGGTTTTGCGACAAACTACTTTCAAGTAAGGGGAAAGGTACAATTACCTCATCAAGTTCCACTTTCCTCCCACTCCTTTTTGAGAAACTCCTTCTCTAGAAAGGATCCATTCTTAACAACAAATGTCTTGCCGGATCGTGATAGAAGGTGTACCCAAGCTTCTCCTTTGGGTATCCTATGAAGACACATTTCTCCGATTTGGGTTCGGCTTTCAGGTTGAAGCTTTTTCAAAACATCGCATCCCCAAACTTTAAACGACAACTTTGGTTTCTTGTAAACCAATTCATAAGGTGTCGTCTCAGCGTTTTGGGTGTTCTATTGGTGTGAATGCCCCAAAGCATAACCCCAAAAGCGATGCGGTAAATCGTAAGACATCATAGATCGCACCATTCTAGTAAAAATCGATTCGGCGTTCGGACACACCATTCGTGTGGTGTTCGGGTGGCGTGATTCGAAACTATTCGCATTGTTTCAAATGTAGACCAAACTCGTAACTCAAATATTCACCTCCACGATCGATCGTAGAAATTTAATTTTCTTATTACGATGATTTCAACTTCACTCTGAAATTCTTTGAACTTTTCAAATGTTTGACTTATGTTTCATTAAGTAGATATACCCATATCTGCTTAAATCATCTGTGAAGGTGAAAAATAACGATATCCGCCCGAGCCTCAACATTCATCGGACCACATACATACTTGTATGATTTCCAACAAATCTTTGCTCTCTCCATAGTCCGGGAGGCGGGGTTCTAGTCATCTTGCCCATGAGGCCGGTTACAAGTGCCAAGTGATTCATAATCAAGTGACTCCAAAAGTCCATCGGTATGGAGTTTCTTCATCCTTTACACCGATATGACCTAAGGGCGTACAAATAAGTTGCACTATCATTATCAACTCTGCATCTTTTGGTTTCAACATTATGAAATGTTATCACTACTATCGAGATTCATCAAAATAGACCACTCTTCAAGGGTGCATGACCATAAAGATATTACTCATATAAATAGAACAACCATTATTCTCGATTTAAATGAATAACCGTCTGCATCAAACAAGATCGGATATAATGTTCATGCTCAGAGCACCAAAAACAATTAGGTCTAAAACTAATCCAAGGTAGATGTAGAGGTAGGTGCCGACCCGATCACATCGACTTTGGAACCATTTCCCCCTGTCACCTCGTCCTTTGCGGTGTTAAGCAATCTAGTCCTGTTTGAGTTGCAAATATTAGCAGAACCGTATCAAATACCAGTGCTCCGAGCTCTAGTAAGGTACACATCAATAACATGTATATCACATATACCTTTGTTCACTTTGCCATCCTTCTTATCCGCCAAATACTTGGGGCGTTCCTTCGGTGACCGTCCGCGGTAAAGCACTCGTTTCAGGTTTGGGTCGACTTGGGTTTCTTCTCTGGCGCAACTTGCTTTGTTCTTCTTGAATTCCTTCTTCTTCCCTTTGCCTTTCTTCTTGAAACTAGTGGTCTTATTGACCATCAACACTTGATGCTCCTTCTTGATTTCTACCTCCGACTTTTAGCATTGCGAAAGCTCGGTATAGTCTTTACTAACCCTTGCATATTATAGTTCATCACGAAGCCTTTGTAGCTTGGTGGCGGTGATTGAAAATTCATCAATGACACAATCATCGGAAGATTAACTCCCTTGAGTCAAGTGATTGTAATACCGGACATTTTGAGTATGTGCTCCCGGAACTATTCTCCTCCATCTTGCCTATAGAACTTATTGGAACTTCAATCTCTCAATCCGGGCATTACTTTGGAATATCAACTTCAACTCTGGAACATCTCATATGCTCCATGCGTTCAAACGTCGTTGAAGTCGTTCTAAGCCGAAAGCATGGCCGAACTATAAGTAGTCATCACTTTGCTCCGGGCGTTCACAACCGGTGTTGCTCCTGCGGGCTGCACCTAGCGGTGCATCGGGGTAACTCTTAGAGCAATGAGGATAATCCTCGGTTCGGACCCGTCCGTGTATTCTACCATCATCTTTCAACTTTGCTTTCTCAAGGGGCATTAAAATTCACGGAACAACGACGAGCCATCTATCTACAATCAAACATAAACAAGCAAGATACTATCGGTACTAAGTTCATGATAAATTTAAGTTCAATTAATCATATTACTTAAGAACTCCCCAGGAGACATTCTCTAGTCATCTAAGTGATCCGTGATCCAAATCAACTAAACCATAACCGATCATCACGTGAAATGGAGTAGTTTTCAATGGTGAACATCTTATGTTGATCATATCTACTATATGATTCACGCTCGACCTTCGGTCTCCGTGTTCGAGGCCATATCGCATATGCTAGGCCTTCAAGTATAACCAGTATTTGCGTGTGCAAAGCGGCTTACCCGTTGTAGATGGACGTGAGCTTATCACCCGATCATCACGTGGTGTCGGCACGCGAACTTTGAGCGGTGCATACTCGGGAGAACACTTCTTGATAATTTAGTGAGAGATCATCTTATAATGCTACCGTCAATCAAAGCAAGATAAGATGCATAAAGATAAACATCACATGCAAATCAATATAAGTGATATGATATGGTCATCATCATCTTGTGCCGTGATCTCCATCTGCCACCACCATGATCACCATTCCGGGCGACACCTTGATCTCCATCGTAGCATCTTGTCGTTCGCCAATCTTATGCTTCTCGACTATCGCTGCAGTGATAAAGTAAAGCATTACGAGCGTGCATTTCATACAATAAGCGACAACCATATGGCTCTGCCGATTGCGATAACCGGTTACAAAACATGATCATCTCATACAATAAAATATAGCATCACGTCTTGACCATATCACATCCAACATGCCTGCAAAAACAAGTTGGCGCCTCTACTTTGTTGTTGCAAATTTTACGTGGCTGACGGGCTTAAGCAAGAACCTCTCACCTCGCATCAAAACCGCGATACCGTCAAATAGACTCGTTTAACCTTCTCAAGGACGGGCGTAGCCCTCAGTTCAACTAAAGTGAGAGCGGACACCCGCCTCACCTTTAAGCAGTGCCGTCGGTGAAACCATCTCGCGTAAGCGTCTGGCGTAATGTCGGTCGGGCGCTTCATCTCCCAATACCGCTGAACCAAAGTATGACATCTGGTAGGTAGTATGACTTTATGCCCACCAAACTTGTGTTCTACTGTGCAAAACATCAAACCATAAAAACCTAGGCTCGGATGCCCTTTGTTGGGGGCGTAGTAATTTCAAAAATTTCCTCGCCCACGCAAATCATGGTGATGTATAAGCGAGGGAAGTGTTGTCTCGACCCTCGTGAACCGGCAAGCGATCTGGCGTAGAGGAAGTATCGTCGTTCTCCTCCGATCCGACCGATCGGCCCGTTACTCCGGCCCCAGTTCTTGACACCGTACAGCTCGATGGCGTCCCGAACTCCGATCCGGCCGGTGTGGGGAGAGTTCTCGTGACGGCGGGTGGCGATCTTGATGTTCTTGGGGAGGGCCCCTAAGCCGGCGAATGACCGAGGTGGAATATGGTGGAGGGGCCCGCCGGGCTAAGGCGATCCGTAGATCAAACTTTGTGCGGGTGCCCCCGTATATAAAGGAGCAAGGGGGTGCGGCGGCCCAAAGGGCGGGAGGTCCTACTCCCAGGTGGACTCCCCCCTGTTGGGTAGGATTGGGGGGGGAAGGGGAGCGCCCCCCTCCTGTCCTATTGGACTAGGGGAGGGCGCGGCCTGCCCGGCCCTTCCTCTTCTCCCTCGAGGCCCCTAAGGCCCAATACCTCGGGAGGTTCGTAACCCCGGTTTCGGTAAAATCGATTTCACGGAACCATTCGAACTCAAATATAGGCTTCCAATATATCAATCTTTATGTTCGACCATTTGAGACTCCTCGTCATGTCCGTGATCCATCGGGACTCGAACTTCTTGGTACATCAAAATACATAAACTCATAATATAACGCGAAACCTTAAGGTGCGGACCCTACGGTTGAAAAATGTAGACATGACCGAGACCGTCTCTCAATAACCAATAGCGGGACCGGATGCCCATATTGGTTCCTACATATTCTCGAAGATCTTTATCGGTCGGAACCGCATAACAACATCGTTGTTCCTTTGTCATCGGTATGTTACTTGCGAGATTGATCGTCGGTATCAATACCTAGTTCAATCTCTTTGCAATCTCTTTCCGTTTAATACATCATCTCACCTAACTCATTAGTTGTAATGCGCAAGGCTTGTGATGTGTATTACCGAGAGGGGAATACCTCTCCAACAATCGGATGACAAAACCTAATCTCAAATCGAACCCAACATCGCCTTTGGAAACACTGTACTCCTTTATAATCACCCGTTAGTTGTGCGTTTGGTAGCACCCAAAGTGTTCCTCCGATGCGGGTTGCATAATCTCATAGTTCGGAACATGTATATGTCATGGATAAAAGGGTAGCAACATACTAAGCGATCGTGTGCTAAGCTAATGGAATGGGTCATGTCAATCGATCATTCTACTAATGATGTGACCTTGTTAATCAAATAACAACTCTTTGTTCATGGTTAAAACATAACCATCTTTGATTAACAAGCTAGTCTAGTAGGGCATACTAGTGACATATTGTTTGTCTATGCATTCCACATGTATCATGTTTCGGTTAATACAATTCTAGCATGAATGATAAACATTTATCATGAAATAAGGAAATAAATAATAACTTTTATTGCCTCTAGGGCATACCCCCCCACGCCCGGGAGGACCCGTCCGGGGGCGGCATTTATAGGCTGCCCTGGTACTGATGCGCCCCTAGGGCCTCGAGGTTCGCCTCTGAAGAAGAACAACGAAGGAGGAAGAAGAAAACAGGGTTAAGGACAAAGATAAAAGTAAAAATGGTAGATGATTTGTTCGTTTTGTGTTGTTCAATGGCGTCCAACATATATAAAAGGTGGACTTCCCGTACAAGTAAAGGTTCATCTAGGCTTTCCTTACAAGAAAAATTACATCAATTCGTCCTAAGTCCTAGTTCTATTCAACTTCGGATTATCGAATCTGGAACCTTTGTCTTCCTCCTTGTCGGCCGAGCCTCCAATGACCTCCGATCAAGATGGCCCAAATATCAAACTTTGCCTCGGCTCGAACAACTCTCATGTTGTCACTTTTCAAATACGCCATCTTGAATACTTTTCAGTCTCTTTACCTTCCATCGGACTCGGTCTTGCGGTGGAACTATCCAGTCTTTGTGAATTGCAGGCCATATACTATCTCGATGGCATGACTCCAAAGCAAAATTTACCGTCTTGATTCCAACTTCTTTATTGAAACCTTCATCAGATCGTCTTGATAAACTTTTGGGCACATGTTCAGTTTACCGGACGGCTCATCCACTCGGTTTAGAGTCTTTCCTTTCGGATGGTCCATTGGACTTTTTCCTCGGATGACTATATTTTCCCTCGGAAGACAATCTTTCCTCGGATGAGAACACATTTTTAGTCGAAGACAATTTTCTACTCGTCGATAATTTTCCTCGACCTTTTACTTTCGTGGAGGTTTTCCTCGACCTTTTACTTTCATCGGTAGGTTTTCACTTGACCTTTTACTCGATGGTAGTTTTCCTCGACCTTTTACTTTCGTCGGTAGGTTTTCCTTGACCTTTTCCGATGGTGGTTTACCGACCTTTTACTTGATGGTAGGTTTCCTCGACCTTTTACTCGATGGTAGATTTTCACCGAAAAGGAAAGCTTTCCTTTCGACCGGTGAGTTTCCTCGACCAAAAACATGCCTGATCTTGATTTGTCTCCCAAGTCTCTTGACCTCGGATTGGGCAATTTATATAATCGATGGTCGGGGAGAAACTTTCTGTGTTGAAGTTTTCGATTCAAGGACTTCTTAAGGGCGTTGCCCGGCGACCCATGGGGGGTTCGGTACTCCTTTCCATATTTCCATCCCCGATTTCGTTAACCTCTAACTTTTGCATATGAACTCGGATTGAGATGTTTATATTCAAAATCGATTGCCTCGATGAGGCGAAAACAATTCCTTTGAGTACTCCTTCATCGATTCTTGAAGGCGTGATTGGAAAATCACCGGAACATTGAATTATCCACTGGAGTATATTTTGGTCCGTAAGATAAGGTCGAATGAATATAACCATCAAAGTTGTTCCCTTTCGGCGTGAATCTTTTCATGCTGAGCCCATTCATCGAGACCATCTTCATTGCAATCTTCTTGCCAAAAACAGGTGTCGAACATCATTCTCCTAATGATGTGATCCCATTAATCAAATGACAACACATGTCTATGGTTAGGAAACATAACCATCTTTGATTAATGAGCTAGTCAAATGAGGCATACTAGTGACTATATGTTTGTCTATGTTTACACATTATCATGTTTGGTTAATACAATTCTAGCATGAATAATAAACATTTATCGAAATAAGGAAATAAATAATCTTTATTATTGCCTCGGGCATATTTCCTTGATCTCCACTTGCACTAGTAATAATCTAGTTCACATAGCCATTGATTTAACACTAATATTCATATCGTATATGAAAACCCATAGTTCACATCGTCATGTCACTAACACCCAAAGGGTTTACTAATCATAATCTAGTTCACATATATGTGATTAACACCCAAAAGTCTTGGTGTGATCATATTTTGCTCGTGAGAGAAGCTTATCAAGAATTCACATCGAATATGTATTTTGCTAATATTCTATGTCACAATGCTCTCGATACTCTAGCTAATTGCCCCACTTTCAATATTTATCGTTAGACTTAAGTCATCTGGATTGGAGTAAAAGCTTGCATAGTTGTAACTTTTTCGCGAGCTCTTTTATCACTTCCATTATGAAATATTTCCTTAGTCCTCACTAAGGATATTCTTGATCCTGTCAATCTCTACTATTAGATCAAAATTGTTTCCTTTGCCAAAGACAAGGTATACAATGGTTGAAACCACATAGCATACTTTATAGAACCTATGGTGAGGCATAGGAATGACTTTTATTCTCTTTTTTTTTCGCCTGGTGGGTTTGGTCTTATCACCACACCTTAACACATCAAGCTCCTTCTTTGGCTGTTCCATTTTGAACTACTTCAAAATCTTATCAAGGTATTACTCATTGAAAAAACTTATCAAGCGTTTGATTATCTATATAGATCTTGATGCTCAATATTAAACAGCTTCACCGGCGTCTTTCTTTGAAAAACTCCTTTCAAACATTCATTATGCTTTCGAAAATTCTACATCATTTTCAATTAATAATATGTTTTAATATACTTATTAGAAATGTAGTGCTCCACTCACTTTCTTGTAAATCGGACTTCTCCAAAGTCTATATAAAACCATATGCTTTGATCACTATCAAAGTTTTATTCCAATCGAGATGCTTGCCAGTCCATAAATGGATTGGAGCTTACACTTTTTCCCATTTGGATCAACAAAACCTTCCCATCATATACCTCTTTTAATCCATTCAAGAATCAGTTTGACATCCATTTGCCAAATTTCATAATCATAAAATGCAGAAATAAATGAGGACAACTTAAGCATCCTCGGTGAAAAGTCTCATCGTATTCAACCCCTTGAACTTAAAACCTTTCCAACAAATCGAGCTTTTAAAAGTTACATTACCATCGCGTTAGTCTTCTTCTTAAAGATCCATTTATTCTCAATGGCTTGCCGATCATGAACAAGTCAACCAAAGTCCATACTTTGTTCTCATACATGGATCAATTCAAATTTTATGGCCTCAAGCCATTTGAATCTGGGCTCATCCCCTTCCTCATAGTTGGGTTCATCATGGTCTAGTAACATGACTTCGAACAGGATTATCCCTTTGTGCGGATTGTACTGGAAGACCTCGAGGTTTTTATAAAGTCTGAAGTTTCATGAATCATCATTAGCTTCCTCACTAATTGGTGTGGAATCACTAGAACTAATTTCGATGAACTACTTTCCAATTGGGAGGGTACAAATTACCTTATCAAGCTCTACTTTCCTCCCCTCCTTCTTTAGAAAACTCCTTCTCTAGAAAGGATCCATTTTAAGCGAATAACGCCCGGATCTGATAAAGGTGTACCCAATAGTTACCTTTGGGTATTCATGGACCACTTCTCGATTTGGGTTCGAGCTTATCGGGGTTGAAACTTTTCACATAAGCATGACCCCAAAATTTAAAAGCACAACTTTGGTTTATTGCTAAACCATAGTTCATATTGGGTCGTCTCAACAAATTTAGATGGTGCCCTATTAATGAATGCGTGTCTCAATATAACCCCAAAAGCGATATTGGTAAATTGGTAGAGACATCATTAAGCCCATATCAAATAAAGTCGGTTATGCGTTCGGACACACCTTACATTGTGGTGTTCGGTGGCGTGAGATGTGAAACTATTCCACATTGTTTTAATTGAAGGCCAAACTCATAACTCAAATATTCATCTCCACGATCGGATCGAGAAAAATATTTTATTTTGATGATTTTCCACTTCATTAAATTCTTTGAACCTTTCAACTATTTGACTTATTTTCATCAAGTAGATATACCCTTCAAATCATCTTGTGAAGGTGGAAAATAACGATACTTGCCACGAGCCTTCATACTCATTGGGTGCATACATGGTATGTATTATTTCCAACAAGTCTGCTGTTCCATTTTGAACGGGATTTTAGTCATCTTGCCCAAAAGCCGATTAACATCAAATGATTCATAAAAGTGATTCGAAAATCCATCTTTATGGAGTTTCTTCATACCGTATGCCCCCGATTATCAAAATAAGTTGCACTATCATTTTAAACTTTGCATCTTTTGGCATCAATATAATATTGTATCACTCGATCGAGATCCAACAAACTATTTTCATTGGGTGTATGATAATTGAAGGTTTTATTCATGTAAATAGAACAACAATTATTCTCTTATTTTAAATGAATAACCGTTTCAATAAAAGATCAAAATATTTATGCTCAGCATAAACCCAAATAACATTTATTTAGGTTTCACTAATCCCAAAAGTATAGGGGTTGGATGATAATCATATCAATCTTGGAACTATTAACACTCATCGTCACTTCACCCTTCAACTAGTTCATTTATTACGTAACTCCTTTTGAGTTACTAATCTTTAAACCGAACAAGTATCAAATATGGGGCACTATAAACACTATGGCCACATCAAACACTTGTTATCAAATATACCCTTGTTCAATTTGCCATCCTTCTTATCCACCAAATATTCGGGCATTTCCCTTCTGACCTTTCCTTTAAACCCAGTTTAGGTTTTGGTCCAGCTTTGGGTTCTTGGGGGAGTGATAACGCTTGTCATTCTACTTGAAGTTCCTTCTTTCCCTTTGCCCTTTTCTTGAAACTAGTGGTCTTGTCAATCATCAACATAATGCTCTTTCTTGATTTCTACCCTGATTTCAACATCACGAAGAGCTCGGAAACTTCGTCATCCCCATACTATAGTTCATCAAGTTCTAGTAACTTAGTGATGGTGACTAGAAAATTTTGTCAATCACTATCTTATCGGAAGATTAACTCCCACTTGATTAAGCGATTGAAGTACGGACAATCGAGCCATGCTTTAGGGAATTCTCCTCCATCTTTTAGCTATAGAACTTGTTGGAGACTTTTCTCTAACTCTGGTATTTGCTTGAAATATTAACTTCAATTCCGGAACATGCCATCCACCATCCCCATTATGAGGGGCCAAATACTCCGTGGCATTCTACCCCCCCTCCGCCTAACCCTTGTTGGAAATATGCCTAGAGGCAATAATAAAAAATTATTATTATATTTCTTTGTTCATGATAATTGTCTTTATTTCATAACTGTATTATCCGGTAATTAATAATTAATCATAGATCCATAATATGTCCTAGTAAGCCTCTAGTTGATAGCTCGTTGATCAGCGAGATAGTCATGGTTTTGGCTCGGACATTAGATGTGTTGATAAGGATCACATCAAGGAGAATGATGTGATGGACAAGACAATCCTAAGCATAGCACAAGATCGTGTAGTTTGTTTGCTAGACTTTTCCAATGTCAAGTATCCTTTCCTTAGACCATGGTTGTGTAACTCCCGGATCGTGGGTGCTTTGGGTGTATCAAGCGTCGCAAGTGGGTGATTATAAAGGTGCCTCGGATTCCAAAGTTTGGGATTGACCGGATCGGGTGGGTTTGTCCTCCTTGCGGAGGTATTCTTGCCCCTTGGTAATGCATCATCATAATGAGCTCAAAGTGACCAAGTGGTTGGTCCGGGATCGCATTAATCAGTAAAGTGACTTGCGTGGAGCTGAACAAGGTATTGGGATACCGGCGTCGAGTCTCGGGCAAATGCGTCCGATTGACAAAGGAATTGTATCTGGGTTGTTTAATCCTCGACATGTGGTTCATCCGATGAAATCATCGAGGAGCATGTAGAACCAACATGGGTATCAGATCCCTTGGTTATTGCAGTGTCGTCTGGTCATGTCTCGGTCTCCCGAACCGTGGGGTCTAACATAAGGTTCGGTGGCCTGGGTTTATGAATATGGTATGCAGCTACCGAATGTTGTTAGTCCGGATGAGATCGGGACGTCACTAGGAGTTTGAATGGTGGGGGTAAAAATATATGGAAGTGGTATTTGCCCGGAAAGTTTGGGGTCACCGAATGTCTGGGACCAGGAAGGTCGGGTCCAGTGGGGCCACCCTCGGACCCCATGGGCTTGGGAGGGAACCAGCCCATAGTGGGCTGGTCCCACCTGGCCTGGGTTGAAACCTAGGGTGGGGGCAACCCATGCCTGGGGGCCTCCACCCCGGCCGCCGCCCCTTGGGATTTTGGTCCGGGGGCGCCCCCACTGGGCCTATAAAGGAGGGCAGGGCGGGGCACCGCACCACTGGCGCCTCCCTCCCCCACCTCGTCCTCCTCCGCGGCGCTTGGCCCCGGGGTTCTAGATCCACCACCCCCATCGTCTTTGTGGATCATCATCCCTCTCCTTCCCCCTTGCTGGATCAAAAGGAGGAATCTCCCATCCCTCGTGTGTTGAATCCGGAGGTCTGTCCGTTCACACTTGGTCATCGGTGATCTGAATCCGGCGAGTAAACTTCATCATCACCATCCAGGCCCTTTTCGATCTACAAGTGGTATGTAGATGCAATCTCTCTCCTACTCGTTGTTAGATGAACTCATAGATGGATCTTGGTGAAACCGTGGAAAAATTTTAATTTTATGCGTTCCCCAATAGTGGCATCATGAGCTAGGTCTATCGTGTTTCTATTCGTATTTGTTGTGGGCGTGGATCTTGTTCTTGTAATAGGAATCCGACTTGCATGTCGATGGTATGACAAGGCAGGGCCATAGGGTTTTTTATTTTTGTATGACCTGCGTGTCATTGAAAGGCATTAAATTACTTTAATTTATTGCTAACGTTAGCCATAAAGGTATCGTTGGCAACAACTTCGAAGACCGATGATGGAATCATGTGTTGGGGAGCGTAGTAATTTCAAAAATTTTCCTACGCTTTGCGCAAGATCATGGTGATGTATAGCAGAGAGAGGAGAGTGTTGTCTCGTACCCTCGTGGACCCGAAGGAGCGATCTGGCGTAGAGGAAGTAGTCGTCGTTCTCCTCGCGATCCGACCGATCCGGCGCCGTTACTCCGGCGCCCGAGTTCTTGACACACGTACAGCTCGATGGCGTCCCTCGTACTCCGATCCAGCCGAGTGTCGAGGAGAGTTCCGTCGACCTGACGGCGTGGTGATGATCTTGATGTTCTACGGCGCGGGCCGCCTAAGCTTGCGACGATATGGTGAGGTGGAATATGGTGGAGGGGGGCGCTGCGGCTAAGAGCGATCCGTAGATCAAACTTGTGTGTCTAGGGTGCCCCCTGCCCCGTATATAAGGAGGGAGGGGGTGCGGCCGGCCCAAGGGAGGCGGGGAGAGTCCTACTCCCGGGAGTAGGACTCCCCCTTCCTAGTTGGAGTAGGATTGGGGGAGGGAAGAAGGAAGGCGCCGCCCCCTCCTTGTCCTATTCGGACTAGGGGGAGGCGCGCGGCCACCTGGCGGCCCTCTTCTTCTCCCTCGAGGCCCACTAAGGCCCAATAGCCTCCGGGAGGTTCGGTAACCCCGGTTTTCGGTAAAATCGATTTCACGGAACCATTCGAACTCAAATATAGGCTTCAATATATCAATCTTTATGTCTCGACCATTTGAGACTCCTCGTCATGTCGTGATCACATCCGGGACTCGAACTTCTTGGTACATCAAAATACATAAACTCATAATATAGCGATCCTTGAAACCTTAAGCATCACGGACCCTACGGTTCGAGAACAATGTAGACATGACCGAGATCGTCTCGGTCAATAACCAACAGCGGGACCTGGATGCCCATATTGGCTCCTACATATTCTCGAAGATCTTTATCGGTCGGACCGCATAACTACATCGTTGTTCCTTTGTCATCGGTATGTTACTTGCGAGATTCGATCGTCGGTATCAATACCTAGTTCAATCTCGTTACGGCAAGTCTCTTTACTCGTTCCGTAATACATCATCTCACAGCTAACTCATTAGTTGTAATGCTTGCAAGGCTTGATGATGTGTATTATCGAGAGGGCCGAAGATACCTCTCCGAGCAATCGGAGTGACAAAACCTAATCTCGAAATCGCCAACCCAACATCTACCTTTGGAGACACTGTAGTACTCCTTTATAATCACCCGATTCGTTGTGGCGTTTGGTAGCACCAAAGTGTTCCTCCGATAGCAGGAGTTGCATAATCTCATAGTTACAGGAACATGTATAAGTCATGGATAAAAGCAGTAGCAACATACTAAACGATCGTGTGCTAAGCTAATGGAATGGGTCATGTCAATCAGATCATTCTACTAATGATGTGACCTTGTTAATCAAATAACAACTCTTTTGTTCATGGTTAGGAAACATAACCATCTTTGATTAACAAGCTAGTCTAGTAGAGGCATACTAGTGACACATTGTTTGTCTATGCATTCACACATGTATCATGTTTCCGGTTAATACAATTCTAGCATGAATGATAAACATTTATCATGAAATAAGGAAATAAATAATAACTTTATTATTGCCTCTAGGGCATATTTCCTTGATCTCCCACTTGCACTAGAGTCAATAATCTAGATTACATAGTAATGATTCTAACACCCATGGAGTCTTGGTGCTGATCATGTTTTGCTCGTGGAAGAGGCTTAGTCAGCAGATGCGCTACATTCAGATCCGTATGTATCTTACAAATCTCTATGTCTCCCACGGACTAAATCCGGATGGAATTAGGCGTCTTTTGATGTGCTTGGTCCTCTTGTGAAATCTGGATTCGCCGCTAAGGCAATTGCTCGATATTGTCACGAAGATTTTCATTGGACCCGATGCACTAGGTATGACACCTAGATGGGATATGAACTCCTTCATCCAGACTCCTTCATTAGCTGCTTCGAAGCTGCTATGTACTCCGCTTCACATGTAGATCCCTTCTGACGCTTTGTTTAGAACTGCACCAATGACGGCTCCTCCGTTTAGTGTAAATCGTATCCGGTCTGCGATTTAGAATCGTGGGATCGATATCAAAACTTGCATCAGCGTAACCGTTTACGATGAGCTCTTTGTCACCTCCATATCGAGAAACATATCCTTAGTCCTTTTCGGTATTTGGGATGTTCTTGACCGCTGTCGATGATCCACTCTGGATTACTTTGGTACCTCCTGCTAAGCTTATAGCAAGGCACACATCGGTGCGGTACACAGCATTGCATACATGATAGAGCCTATGGCTGAAGCATAGGAACATCTTTCATTTTCTCTCTATCTTCTGCGGTGGTGGGCATTGAGTCTTACTCAACTTCACACCTTGTAACACAGGCAAGAACCCTTTCTTTGCTTGATCCATTTGAACTTCTTCAAAATTTTGTCAAGGTATGTGCTTTGTGAAAGTCAATTAAGCGTCTTGATCTATCTCTATAGATCTTAATGCCCAATATGTAAGCAGCTTCACGAGGTCTTTCATTGAAAACTCTTATTCAAGTATCCCTTTATGCTATCCGAAATTCTATATCATTTCCGATCAGCAATATGTCATCTACATATAATATCGAAATGCTATAGAGCTCCACTCACTTTCTTGTAAATCTGAGGCTTCTCCAAAAGTGCTGTATGAACTAAATCTTTGATCACACTATCAAGCGTTTATTCTAACTCGAGATGCTTGCACAGTCCATAAATGGATCATTTGGAGCTTGCATACTTTGTTAGCTCCTTTGGATCGATAAAACCTTACGGTTGCATCATATACAACTCTTCTTCGAAATCCATTCAGGAATGCGGTCTTTACATCCATTTGCCAAATTTCATAATCATAAAATCGGCAATTGCTAACATGATTCGGACGGACTTAAGCATTGCTCTGGTGAGAAGGTCTCATTGTAGTCAATCCCTTGAACTTGTCGAAAACCTTTTGCGACAAGTCGAGCTTTATAAACGATAACATTACCGTCGTCGTCGGTCTTCTTCTTGAAGATCCACTTGTTTTCTATTGCTTGCCGACCCTCGGGCAAGTCAACCAAAATCCACACTTTGTTTTCATACATGGATCCCATCTCAGATTTCATGGCCTCAAGCCATTTTGCGGAATCTGGGCTCACCATCGCTTCTTCATAGTTCGTAGGTTCATCATGATCTAGTAGCATGATTTCGAACAGGATTACCGTACCACTCAGTGCGGATCTTACTCTAGTTGATCTCGAGGTTACGTAGTAACTTGATCTGAAGTTTCATGATCAACATCATCAACTTCCTCACTACTTGGTGTAGATGTCTCGAAACGGTTTACTGCGACGAACTACTTTCAAGTAAGGGAGAAGGTACAATTACCTCATCAAGTTCTACTTTCCTCCCTCACTTCTTTGAGAGAAACTCCTTCTCTAGAAAGGATCCATTCTTAACAACAAATGTCTTGCCTTGGATCTGTGATTGAAGGTGTACCCAACTGTCTCCTTTGGGTATCCTATGAAGACACATTTCTCCGATTTGGGTTCGAGCTTATCGGGTTGAAGCTTTTTCACATAAGCATCGCATCCCCAAACTTTAAAAGCGACAACTTTGGTTTCTTGCTAAACCACAGTTCATAAGGTGTCGTCTCAGCAGTTTCGGCGGTGTTCTATTCGGTGTGAATCGGCCGTCTCTAGAGCATAACCCCAAAGCGATAGCGGTAAATCTGTAAGAGACATCATAGATCGTACCATATCTAGTAAAATCACGATTCTGACGTTCGGACACACCATTCTGTTGTGGTGTTCGGGTGGCGTGAGTTCTTGAAACTATTCGCATTGTTTCAAATGTAGACCAAACTTCGTAACTCAAATATTCACCTCCACGATCGGATCGCGAAACTTAATTTTCTTATTACGATGATTTTCCACTTCACTCTGAAATTCTTTGAACTTTTCAAATGTTTGGACTTATGTTTCATTAAGTAGATATACCCATATCTGCTTAAGTAATCTGTGAAGGTGAGAAAATAACGATATCATCCTGAGCCTCAACATTCATCGGACCGCATACATACGTATGTATGATTTCCAACAAATCTGTTGCTCTCTCCATAGTACGGAGAATGGGGTTTTAGTCATCTTGCCCATGAGGCACGGTTACATAAGTGCCAAGTGATTCATAATCAAGTGACTCCAAAAGTCCATCGATATGGAGTTTCTTCATCGCTTTACACCGATATGACCTAAGCGGCGATTGCCACAAATAAGTTGCACTATCATTATCAACTCTGCATCTTTTGGTTTCAACATTATGAATATGTGTATCACTACTATCGAGATTCATCAAAATAGACCACTCTTCAAGGGTGCATGACCATAGAAGATATTACTCATATAAATAGAACAACCATTATTCTCGATTTAAATGAATAACCGTCTCGCATCAAACAAGATCCAGATATAATGTTCATGCTCAGCGCGAGCACCAAATAACAATTATTTAGGTCTAATACTAATCCGAAGGTAGATGTAGAGGTAGCGTGCCGACCGCGATCACATCGACTTTGGAACCATTTCCCAGCGCGCCGTGACCTCGTCCTTTGCGGTGTTAAGCAATCCGTAGTCCTGTTTGAGTTGCAAATATTAGCAGCAGAACCGATATCAAATACCTAGGTGCTCTGCGAGCTCTAGTAAGGTACACATCAATAACATGTATATCACATATACCTTTGTTCACCTTGCCATCCTTCTTATCCGCCAAATACTTGGGGCAGCTCCGCTTCGGTGACCGATCGCTTGCGGTAGAAGCACTCGATTTCAGGTTTAGGGCCAGACTTGGGTTTCTTCTCTGGCGACAACTTGCTTGCCGTTCTTCTTGAAGTTCCCCTTCTTCTTCCCTTTGCCTTTCTTCTTGAAACTAGTGGTCTTATTGACCATCAACACTTGATGCTCCTTCTTGATTTCTACCTCCATGACCTTTAGCATTGCGAAGAGCTCGGTATAGTCTTTACTAACCCTTGCATATTATAGTTCATCATGAAGCCTTTGTAGCTTGGTGGCGGTGATTGAAGAATTCTCTCAATGACACAATCATCGGAAGATTAACTCCCGGTTGAGTCAAGTGATTGTAATACCCGGACATTTTGAGTATGTGCTCCTTGGAGAACTATTCTCCTCCATCTTGCAGCTATAGAACTTATTGGAGACTTCATATCTCTCAATCCGGGCATTACATTGGAATATCAACTTCAACTCTGGAACATCTCATATGCTCCATAGCGTTCAAAGCGTCGTTGAAGTCGGTTCTAAGCCATAAAGCATGGCACCTTGAACTATAGAGTAGTCATCGGCTTTGCTCGCGGGGCGTTCATAACATCTGGAGTTGCTCTGCGGCGAGGCTGGCACCTAGCGGTGCATCGGGGCGTAATTCTTACGTGCAGCAATGAGGATAATCCTCGAGATTCGGACCCGATCCGTGTAGTTGCTACCATCATCTTTCAACTTTGCTTTCTCAAGGGCGCATTAAAATTCAGCGGAACAACGGCACGAGCCATCTATCTACAATCAAACATAAACAAGCAAGATACTATCGGTACTAAGTTCATGATAAATTTAAGTTCAATTAATCATATTACTTAAGAACTCCCACTTAGGCAGACATCCCTCTAGTCATCTAAGTGATCACGTGATCCAAATCAACTAAACCATAACCGATCATCACGTGAAATGGAGTAGTTTTCAATGGTGAACATCTTATGTTGATCATATCTACTATATGATTCACGCTCGACCTTCGGTCTCGTGTTCGAGGCCATATCTGCATATGCTAGGCTCGTCAAGTATAACCGAGTATTACTGCGTGTGCAAAACTGGCTTGCACCGTTGTAGATGGACGTGAGAGCTTATCACACCCGATCATCACGTGGTGTGCAGGCACGACGAACTTTGCAGCGGTGCATACTCGGGAGAACACTTCTTGATAATTTAGTGAGAGATCATCTTATAATGCTACCGTCAATCAAAGCAAGATAAGATGCATAAAGATAAACATCACATGCAAATCAACATAAGTGATATGATATGGTCATCATCATCTTGTGCCGTGATCTCCATCTCTGCGGCACCATCATGATCACCATCGTCACCGGTAGCGACACCTTGATCTCCATCGTAGCATCGTTGTCGTCTCGCCAATCTTATGCTTCTCGACTATCGCTACGCTTAGTGATAAAGTAAAGCATTACGAGCGATGCATTTCATACAATAAGCGACAACCATATGGCTCCTGCCGATTGCGATAACCGGTTACAAAACATGATCATCTCATACAATAAAATATAGCATCACGTCTTGACCATATCACATCACAACATGCCTGCAAAAACAAGTTAGGCGTCCTCTACTTTGTTGTTGCAAATTTTACGTGGCTGCTACGGGCTTAAGCAGAACCAATCTCACCTCGCATCAAAACCACAGCGATACTTCGTCAAATAGACTCCGTTTAACCTTCACAAGGACGGGCGTAGCCTTTTCGATTCAACTAAAGTGAGAGAGCAGACACCCACCAGTCACCTTTAAGCAGCGAGTGCTCGTGGCGGTGAAACCAGTCTCGCGTAAGCGTCTGGCGTAATGTCGGTGCAGGCGCTTCATCTCACAATACCGCTGAACCAAAGTATGACATCTTTGGTAGGTAGTATGACTTGTATCGCCCACAACTCACTTGTGTTCTACTCGTGCAAAACATCAAACCATAGAAACCTAGGCTCGGATGCCCTTTGTTGGGGAGCGTAGTAATTTCAAAAATTTTCCTCGCTACGCAAGATCATGGTGATGTATAGCAGAGAGAGGAGAGTGTTGTCTCGTACCCTCGTGAACCAAGCGGAGCGATCACAATGTATAGGAAGTAGTCGTCGTTCTCCTCGCGATCCGACCGATCCGGCGCCGTTACTCCGGCGCCCCGAGTTCTTGACACCGTACAGCTCGATGGCGTCCCTCGTACTCGATCCAGCCGAGTGTCGAGGAGAGTTCCGTCGACCTGACGGCGTGGTGGCGATCTTGATGTTCTACGGCGCGGGGCCGCCTAAGCTTGCGACGATATGGTGAGGTGGAATATGGTGGAGGGGCACGCGCTGCGGCTAAGAGCGATCCGTAGATCAAACTTGTGTGTCCTAGGGTGCCCCCTGCCCCGTATATAAGGAGGGAGAGGTGCGGCCGGCCCAAGGGGAGGCGGGAGAGTCCTACTCCAGGGAGTAGGACTCCCCCTTTCTAGTTGGAGTAGGATTGGGGGAGGGAAGAAGGAAGAAGGCGCCGCCCCCTCCTTGTCCTATTCGGACTAGGGGGAGGCGCGCGGCCACCTGGCGGCCCTCTTCTTCTCCTCGAGGCCCACTAAGGCCCAATAGCCTCCGGGAGGTTCGGTAACCCCGGTTTTCGGTAAAATCCGATTTCACGGAACCATTCGAACTCAAATATAGGCTTCCAATATATCAATCTTTATGTCTCGACCATTTGAGACTCCTCGTCATGTCGTGATCACATCCGGGACTCGAACTTCTTGGTACATCAAAATACATAAACTCATAATATACGATCCTTGAAACCTTAAGCGTGCGGACCCTACGGTTCGAGAACAATGTAGACATGACCGAGATCGTCTCGGTCAATAACCAACAGCGGGACCTGGATGCCCATATTGGCTCCTACATATTCTACAAAGATCTTTATCGGTCGGACCGCATAACTACATCGTTGTTTCCTTTGTCATCGGTATGTTACTTGCGAGATTCGATCGTCGGTATCAATACCTAGTTCAATCTCGTTACGGCAAATCTCTTTACTCGTTCCGTAATACATCATCTCACAGCTAACTCATTAGTTGTAATGCTTGCAAGGCTTGATGATGTGTATTACCGAGAGGCCGAAGATACCTCTCCGAGCAATCGGAGTGACAAAACCTAATCTCGAAATCGCCAACCCAACATCTACCTTTGGAGACACTGTAGTACTCCTTTATAATCACCCGATTCGTTGTGGCGTTTGGTAGCACCAAAGTGTTCCTCCGTAGCAGGAGTTGCATAATCTCATAGTTACAGGAACATGTATAAGTCATGGATAAAAGCAGTAGCAACATACTAAACGATCGTGTGCTAAGCTAATGGAATGGGTCATGTCAATCAGATCATTCTACTAATGATGTGACCTTGTTAATCAAATAAAAACTCTTTTGTTCATGGTTAGGAAACATAACCATCTTTGATTAACAAGCTAGTCTAGTAGAGGCATACTAGTGACACATTGTTTGTCTATGCATTCACACATGGATCATGTTTCCGGTTAATACAATTCTAGCATGAATGATAAACATTTATCATGAAATAAGGAAATAAATAATAACTTTATTATTGCCTCTAGGGCATATTTCCTTCAGGTAGATCAAATGGCCAGCGCTCATGTCAACATGAACTTCAGCGCGTTCTAGAAAACCAAGCTGAAAGATGATGGCAGCAACTTCTCTGATGGGTCCGGAACACGAGGATCATCCTCATAGCTGCGAAACAATATGTCCTAGAAGGACCGCTAGGTGGCGCTCCGTCGAGAGAACCAAGGCGTTATGAGCGCTTGGCGTCTGGTGATTACTCCCTGTTCGGTCCGGCACACAACGAAGGGCTCCCGTTTTGAGCAAC